>WTSP01016693.1:73508-120135 GCA_025331215.1 Actenoides lindsayi | reverse complement strand
ATATACAACATAATAAGAATTATAAAAAATATATCTATTATGTTATTTAATATGTATAAATATATGATTGGCTGTCCACACAGTCATAAAAAATGTGTGTTTTTCTGAGGAAAGCAACTCCTAAGTCAAGCCTAAATATTGCATTCAATGATGCTAGGATAATTCTCACTATTTTTTTTCTTTTGGCTTAGACTTAAGACTGTTTACAGACATGCATATTTTATGACACTAAACCAAGAACTGGGACAGCTGAAGAGTGGACACACATCTGTTCTGCCACCCTCATTACAGCTGGAGGTCATGGTATTCTGAATCTGCCTAAACTCATCTTTTAAACCCTGACCCTGTAAGATTTTAAACATGTGCTTGATTTGATGCATGAGAGCACTGGAAAAGTCAATGGGATGGCTTACAGTATGCAAAGGTAAATGGATGAGTCTTCCCAGCAACGGGCTCCTTGTGAATAGATATCCTTGTCTCATTTCATGAAGCAGGTTATAGCATAAAGTGTGGTATGTTAATTTGCCGGATTTGTTCTAAACAAAAAATTGAAATAAATCTCTGGCCACTGAGAAATGCTTGGATAATGCATCTGGAAGCAGGCCATATTGCTTATAGGGAAAGGGAAGGAAGGAGGGAATTGCCATAGGCAATTGGAGGAATTGATGAGTGCATTTTAAGTGCTTAAGAAGTTCCGGACAGCTGATGTTTGAATAATTATTGAGAGATTTGCTATAGTATGTGTCAGCCTTTATGACACATTTTATCTTGGAGCAATGTTAGAGAAAGATGTCTGGAAAGAAGATTCAGCTGCAGTGATTAAACGAATCATTCAGCCAACATAAAAGCAGGTACCAGGAGATTTAGCACAGCACTGAAAGATACAATGAAAAGGAACTCATAGGAAGGCAAGGAATTCTACTTGTAATCTATCACTAAAAAGACATTTGAAAAATGCTTATTTGGATCCTTCCTGGACTACTAAAATGATTAAATGTGTTAGAAATATAATTACTGATTGCTACTTTATGAGTTAGGGCTGTTGGTTGACTGAAGAAGGAAGAGAAGTTCCACTTGTATCGGTGAAAATCCTCTTTGAGAATAATTCTGCAAGCTCTCATGTGAAAAGCATTAAGGAATGAAAGCTTTTATTATTTTTTTTTTGTTATGAAGGCATATTTTCTTCATCATCCATATTGCTGCTGGCACAAATCTTTTGGTGAGAAAGTTGGGAATGAAATACTTGGTTGAAGCTTATCTTTGTCTTCACAGATCTTCTTCTTTTATGCTCACAACTGCTACAGAAAGCTCCCTAGCAGCTCCTTTTCTGATTTGTTGTCTCTGGTGACATTCCAGGAAGCTGTTTGCCCTCTAACAACCTTCTTTCACTCAATAGAGTAAGCTTCTCATTCCCTTATGCTTCCTGTAAGGGAATAGACAGAAGAATGGGCTCTTTTTATGTGTTCTTTCATCTTTTCCTGTGACTGACTTTCATTAACTCCTACACTGTTAGCATTACAGGTTTGTATCTGCTTCATTGTTAAATCTGTGCGATAGAATGTCTCTTTAATTATTATCTTTTATTTAGAATTCTTTTCCAATATCAGGAAAGATAAAGCGTTGTAATCAGCTCTTCGCTAGACTTAAAAGCTGGCTGTCGGAAGGAAATTCTCTGAAATATAAGAACTGCTCAGTAACACATCAGGACTAGCATTATACAAATTGTCACAAAGGCATCAGTCTTCGAATCAGCTTTTATCCACTCGGTTTTTTAGGGACAGGCTGTGTATGGCCTTGGAAGCCTCAATTGCTCAACTAGAATGATCTCAGGCAGGGTTTGGGTTTAGGCCATGAATGAGAATTTAAGCCAGGGTGCAGCAGAGCTGGTTAAATACAATAAGGGTTAGGAGAGTGGAGATGTTTGTACCTACTCAGGAAGTAACAGAAGTACCTGTTTCCCGAGCAGTTTCCAAGAACTTCCTGGTGGTGCCCAGATCAAGTCACAGGTTGCCTGATCTCTGCAAATGCTCTAGGGTCATCCATAGCTTTCAGATGGTCTTTGTCTGTCAGTGTCCATTCAATTTTACTTCTTATTCTGTCGCATGCCTTGGATATTGCGTCAGCAAATCTCGCATGCTGGAGGATGGATACTATTCACTGGACAGTCTTTATTTGTCACCTGGGAGGTTCCATGTGTAAACTGGAAGTTTCTCTACAAAAGTAGAGAAGAAGGCAGATGAGCAATCTAAGATGCAGTGCAAAGAAAAGCATAGAAGGTGTTGACATTTTATCAGATGGTTCTGGTTAATTCTTGGATCCAACACAGTGACAGCCAGCGGGCACCGTACTCAGTATGGCAATTTACCTAAGAAGAAAACTAAGTAGTGCCCATAGGTTGGAATCTTGGTCTCATGATGTTTCTTTCAGTGAGGGCAGGAGTTGACCCAAACCAAATGACACACGTGCTACTTTTCCAGTGTGGATGGGACGTAGTGTGTGTTCAGGAGCAGCAAAGAGATGGCCCTGAAGGCAATGAGTGAGGCAATGTGGATTCTAATAGTTTAACCTGGCTGAAGTTCCTATCCTTGCAATGCAGATACTGACGTGGCCCTTTCGAAGTCAGCTGAGCTGCATATAATTTATATGTATTTGTTGAGGATGTGATCCTTAAACTTGCACTGTAATAGCCAAAGTTCAAAGTCTTTTCTATGAAATACAAATGCCATGGTACAAAATATGGAAACAACTTTGGTTAGAATCTGGGTTTTGAAACGGTGTTTTTCTAACTTGGTGTGGTATAATCAAGACTCTTCTGTTGATATTTCTAGGTATCTAATAAAGCTAATCTGCTTTCTTCCTTTTTTTAGATAATAATTTTTGGGGGTGGAGGAAAGGGTGAGTTCTTCTATAGGTTTCTTTTTTGGGACAGGGAGGCGTAAAGCATTTGATTTGGACAATTTTTCCAAACCTTAATTTATTTCCAAGAAAAAACAATGATACTGTAAAAACAATTATTCTGTAATTTTTCTGAGATACTTCAATAATGTAATTGTTCATTTCTGGGTGAGTTCCAAGTGCGTGGAAACATAAATAACAATAAAAACTCTCTTTTCCTCTCCCAGATGTACCACTATAATACTTGAGTATTTAGAGGAGATAATCCAAGAACATGAAAACAAATCTAGCTTTTTTCTTGTTTTAGTCAGCACTTTTTTACAGCTCATGTTTTCGAAGAGGGGATATATAATGGCTGCAAGTAAGTCAAATATATAGTTATACTAATGAAGTGGACATAGGATAGGGACTAAAAAAGCCTAGTCAAGGGTTTTGGATATTGTTTTTTACACTACTTTGCATGTGGCAAAATAAATTTTTCTTTTAAAATATGCCTACAGGCTGCATGATGAATCTCACACATTCTTATATTCTTTGTAATGTCACTTATCAAAGCACATGATGGCAATATGTCATAGGAGATTAAATATCTGAACTAGAAGCATTGAGTCCATAGTGAAGTTCAAATGATTATAAAATTTCCTCCATAGGCAATGGAAACAAAGCACAAATAAGCTATTATTTATCATCAAGGTCTACAGTACTGCATAAAAACATCTCATGACCTCTTCTGTGTAACATTTAACATGGACATTGTGCGGTTAGGTTAATCTGTATATTTTCTTCTGTTTGTATTTATATTATTTTAATTTTTAAAAAAATCTGTTTTGCTGTTTAATTCTTCTGAGTTTATCAGAGCCATATAGCTCAGTCGCTTTTCCTTCCTTCCTTCCTTCCTTCCTTCCTTCCTTCCTTCCTTCCTTCCTTCCTTCCTTCCTTCCTTCCTTCCTTCCTGTGAATGCTGGCTTGCAGAAATCACCACATTTCCCCCCTCTGGGGCTTATTTGAATATCACCATTGTCCTTTTTATAGAAAGGTCACAGATATTGCTGTCTTGAAGATCCCTACCGTCTTGTTAAGTAACTCAGTAATCTCTAGTCTCTTAACATTGCCTCTGGGTGGTTTGTTTGCCAAAAAAATGTGGAAGATACATTCAATTTCCTTGAGAAGAGATGTTCACAAGGACAACCTTTTTTGAAAAACTCAGATAGGTGCCCTTAGACTGAATGGTACCTAAAAAACCAAATATATATATTATATATATATAAAGGCTTTTTCCCCCCCCCATTATGTATGACTTTAAGCCAGTTCATATATTTGATCTCTGCTTATGCTGAAAATTTTATCTTGACACCCTAGACATCAGCAGCTTATGATTTATGACAGTAATATTTGTTGCTATAACAATCACTCCCACAGTTTCACTGGAGAGAACATAACTATAGAAGTAACATAAATGTAACAGAAAGGCCGTTAATCTCCAGTGGAGAGAAAGATCTTCTATCACCAGGTTAAGGATCTGATTGTTGCCTCATTTTAACACAATTTCATGTAGGTATAATGTCATTAATTTAGTGGAATTAGTTGTGATTTAGACTAGATCTGCCTTAAGATGTACTACATGATTAAAATTTCATGATATCTCTTCATAGAATTCTTTCCAAGCATGACCTCCACCATTACCAGGCTAAATTTTGGGGTTCTTAACTCAGGAAAAAAAAATTAAAAAATCAGTAGTTAATGGGCATTTGCCTGAATAACTTAACTCACAAATTTGTCTTGTTGGGATTCATTAGTCAGAATTATCAGATTGACAGTCTAGACAATCAGTATCATCTATTTTTAAGAAAAACTCTATTACTCAGAAATAGCAATACTGCCATCCATTTAAGCAGAAGTGAGATGGTGATCCAATATGCAGAAAGGCAAAACCTTATTCCTTATCTTAGAGAACTGATAGATGTTGGCTCACTTTTTGAACTAGAGTTACTGTTTTACATGGTTTTCACTAGGAGACTTACACCGTTCACAAAACATGTATCATAAAAGACTGGTTGTGAGATATTTAATTAACATGGTTTCAGCAGAACATCCATAGAAAGGAATAATAGGTGTACAAGTCATCTGTTTGTGAGGGGAATAGGAGACAGCTTCCACCAAGGTCTACAGTTACATTTGATCATTGAACTTATTACTCTAATTAGCAGTCATCTTTAAGAACATGGAAATGATAAGAAAACAAGCAAAAAACAAGTATGGGACTACATTAGTGTGCAGGATTCTTTTGGTTTTGATGGGAAGTATGTAAACAAACACTAAGTATTAAATTAACACAGAATTGTATTTGGCAGATTTCAACATAGAAGCTTTTTGAACAAAAAAAACCCCCAAACCCTATACTTTTGTTTTTGTTTTTTTTTGTAAGCGTGAGGTATTTGTAAATACCAATTTGCTTAATGTAATTCAATTTTAAGAGGTCTAAGCACATTGGTATGCTTTTCAACTATTACATTTTTTCTTTGTTGTACCTCTTGATTAACTTGTATGTATTAGAAAAAGAATTTTTCAAGCATATTTATTTCAGAAATAAAAGCCTTAGTTTTAAGGAATTTGCTTTTTGACAACCAAGGCAAAGTGACGCATATAAAATGATGTTTATTTACAACACATATGCCCGTTCAGAGGCTTCTCTGAAAGACAGCGTAGTAGGTTGTTCCATTTTTTAGAAGACTGCCAAGAATTTATTCTCTGTGGGTTTGTGCCTTGCAAACATCAAAGAATGGCTTGGGGAGAACAACAGCAATATGAACGCTGACTTTATTTGGACAACTAAGTTCCCTTTCACTTCTCTGGTGTGGTGCATTGTGCCACATTTCAGGCAAGAAGACTTCCTACTATTTCCAGGGTGATATAAATACATAGAAACCTCAAAGACTATTGAAGAGAGTTTCATAATAGCTTTTCCTCTGCTCTGTCATTAGTGTATGTGAGACATTCTTGACCTGCAGAAGGTTCTTCCCACAGTCAGTTCCTTATCTAAGGCCTCTAAGGTGCTCAGTCATTACACGACCAGATGATCAAAGAGGGTCGTCAGAATAATTTATAATACCAGTAGCCCATTCCTGAGAGAACTCCTGGGAGAAAGCTATGGCTGGATCTGTTCACTTGGAGCTGCTCTGAAAATGATACAGGGGCACTAGTAGGAATGGAAATCAAGCAGGTATCTCTTTTTCTCTTACACTGTTGTAAAAAGGCAGCTATGCTTTAATATTTATTTCTGCTCACACAATCAAGAGGTGGAATGTCAAAAGGTGCTATAAATTGTTGGTGGAAGATTTGTGTTCACTCTATTCATAATCGCAAAGCCTCACAACCAGAAATGAGAGGAACCATTAATCTAAATAATTGTCTTTTGCCATGGATAGGTACCTTCTAAACCATCTGCTCTGCTCTACAGGGATGAAACAATATTATCTCAATAAAAATCTATGACAAATTTGTTTCTTTAACAGACAACACACTCTGATGAAGGAGTGGGAGTACTCTGAAGTGATTAGAGTAGGACATGTCATTTAATATTTTTGTTGACATAGAGAAAGTATGTCAGTGACACTTTTAATGCTTTTGTTAAAACTTCTTGCTCTGTGAGAGGTTCTGTGGTTTATAAATCATCTATCGCTTAGCAGGTGCCATTGCCTTGTATTTTTCTGCCAGCTTTATGGGACTAGAATGGCACTTTTTGTATGGGCACACTCAAGTCCTGGTTCCTGATTCCCCTTAGTGCCTGTCCTTAGATATAATCAGCTGCCTTGCTATGTATGAGCAAGCAACCTGGGCATTCATGGTAAATTGAGAACATCCTGACAACTTGGTCTGCTTGCATTTGTAACTGTGAATATTTTACAAGTCTGCAGTGAGCCTATTAGCACAATAAAAAAGCAAGATAGGTTCTGTTTTGGACATAGCATCAAAAAAAAAAAAAAAAAAGCTTTTAACAAGGATGTTGATTCCTTTGATAGGTTCTGAACAAGTTCAATTCTAGAGGGGAAATAGCTGGTTAAAGCACAGATTCTAGGAGGCAGTGACTTTCAGGCATTTCTCTTGCTTGATCTTTAAAAAGAAGTGATCATTAGTGGATCACGTAAGAGGTATCAAGCAGACCTCTTGTAACATAGCAAACGATGAGCCCCAACTAATTTTTCTTTTCTAGATACTTGGAGTTTTATCTCTTGTTTGCGCTGCCTTATGACACTTAAAATGAACACCAGTGCTGGCAGAAAAGACAGATGAATCATCAGGGCACTAGTCTATTTCTGCTCTTATTAATATTTACACTGTGACCTTGATGAGTTTAATTTTTTAAGTTCTGGCCAAGATTATTAACTGATAATTTAGTTGATAGCTAGTTTATGTAAGTAATTTAAGTATAATTTATAATTTAGCTGAAGTGATTCTCATTATTGCCACACCTACCTGTTAAAACATTTGTTCCCTTGCTGGTGACTAGCAAAAACAGGACTGTGACCAAAACAGGATTTACACTGGCCAGTTCATTGCTTAAATGAGCAACCACTAATCCAGTCTTGATTTATGCTTCTGCATGGAAGAATGGCTTGTATATGCAGAGTCATTGAATAAAATGCAGTGACAGAACAGGGATGAGAATCTTGTGCCAAATCTAACCTCTTTACAATGAGATCATGTAATTTCAGGAAGATATAGAATGATGCTGACAGTAGCTGAGAGACACCATTTGTCAGATTTTTAAAGGAAAAAAAGGGAAATGTTCCTTTGCAATAAAGATGATATTCCTGAGATTCTTTCAGAATTGTTGCTATAATCAGAGTATAATAGCTCTCTTTTTAGGTAGTATTTAAACTGTGATCAGCCAAGTGTCTTCTCAGAGTAATTTTTTGTCTATATATTTTTTTAGGCTAGTTTTTCTAAAGCTTGTATTATGAATTTCTGTGTTCAGAAACACCACATCACATCTAGGGGAACTGTACTGAAGTCAGGGGAATCATTCTGGCTTTATACCATCACAGCCAAAAAGGTAATATAGCTTCTAATATCATGCAATATTACGAAGTTTTATGAAGGTAGTTTTGTTTCTCCTGGAAGGTCCCTTTCTTCTTTCAGAAACCAGGTAATCGATGCAGTGATCCTAGTGGAGAAAAGCACTTGAGATGTAAAATGTTAGTCCGGTGCACTGTGACAGCTTCTCTGAAGTTCATGCGTGACATGAAACTGTACAATTTATGTGCAGGCTTCCAAATTACATTATATTATGCTCTTTTAGAAGCGAGTAGTAGTAGTGCTACTTTTCAAAAAAAAAAGAAGTAACCTTTTCTTATATCCAAAATAAAAGTTTGCTTGGAAATGGTTGTTCAGCTGTTACACCTGAACACATACATACCTATCGATATGCCTGTTGTTAAAATCAGAATACTTATATGCATAACCTTCTTATGTCCTGTCATCCCTGCCCCTGCTCCCCACCAAGCAGTTATTTTTGTCATGCTCAAAATTAAGACTGCTCTCTTCATTAACGTTGTTGTTTTGAGGAATTTTGAAATGTTAGCAGTGACTTCAGCAAGTCAAATCAAAATGATGTCAGATTAAAATGTTATCTTAATGTCATGCTAAATGTGTTGGTCTTAAGTATTGCAGTGCTCCAGGATGTTTAAAAAGGACTGAGTGCCTAATCCTTGTTCTTCTCCCAGAAATCTTCAGCTCCTTATGTTGCCAACCTACATTTATATTTGTATGTGAAACACGCTTTTTAGTTATGTAGAAAAATGAAAAGTGAAGAAAAGCTCAAAAGCAAACAATAATCCCGGAGCTCAGCAGGATGATTTCTTCACCATTGCTTGCCAGAATCGAGCCATGCCCTGCAACAACAGCATTTTCAATAAAATCAAAGCAGCATCACTAGTTTAGACATCCTTTAGCACGCACACCTACACTTCTCTAGCAATTACTTTCCTATTTCCCCTCTTTGTGTTGCTGCCTCATATACTTTGCATCTGTTACCTGAACACGGCCAAAGTGAAATCTTTCTTTTTTTTCTGGGCAGCTTGTGCTCATTGCACTCTGATGAAAAGGCAGTATTCCCTACCTGGATTCATCTAAGAATGACTTGTTTGTAGTTGTCGACGTCTCTCAGAGGTTTATTGAGCTTAGGTAAGACTGTATGAAGTATAATAAAAAATGTCTGAAGAGCTTTAGAAATATTTCAGGAAGTATTTTCTTCAAATGGATTTTTTCATTTTTAAAGAATTTTAAGTAGCTTTAGAGGATTCTTGTGGTTCTTTGTGTTGCACTGTGTGTTAAAGCTCTTTCCTCCCCATGATCTCTGTGGTTTTATCTGGAAGGAGTCACCCGGGTAAAACTTCAGTCTGAAACATGGTATTTGCATTTGTTGTGTTCTGCTGGGCACGGCTCTCTCTTCCTGAACTGTTTGTGCAGCCATATATACTGAAGTATTTCAGTGAAACTAGAGGCAAATTACATTTGCATAATCCTGTGAAAGTACATGCAAGACTGATTGGGTATTCAGAAGAATCTCCTAAGGTAACAGACTGAAAGCTGTGTTTGCAGTGAGAAGGACTTGTTAACATCCCTTTTAAAAACTTCGTGTGTATTTTGGTCTCGGATGGTTGATTGTGATCCCTCCCTATTCCAGGAAAAAAGGCACTTCTGAATGAAGACTCAGTCTACCTATTTTAAGGTGTTGTGAATTGCCCTCCATCTTCCAGTGATGTGAGGGACCTTAGGAGTTTTGATGAACATCTTAAATGAAGCCTCTAATATTTAGGCAGTTAATGGCATATGAAATGAACTCTTCCATTAAAGATGTCCATCTACTGTGGGTCAATGAACTTTGTTTTGGTGAGAAATGCTGATTGGCTAGAGGTAGAGGATGGTGCAAATCTTTACTTAGCATGAACAGAAGGTATAAATGTGAATTATGAAGAAATCTGTGCTACCGTAGCAGAGGCACTGACAAGAAATGTGCATGTCTGACATATGTGTGTTTCAGAAGTTGACCAATACCACCAAATAAAATAATTTGAGATCATTTCTCTTCCCAGTTAAAAAAAAAAAAATAAAAAATTAAAAAAAAATCAAGTCTGACTCCTCTAACTGAGCAAATACAAGAGAGCTACCATGCAGAGGGAGGGAGAATTTTACCTTGTAATAGATGAAGTGATAATCACAGCTTAAAAGAACTAATTTGCATTGCTCTTCATTTAAAAACGTGGAAATAAGCATGTGATGAGAGCTGCTTGTAGGATAGATAAGCATCAGCCAATTTTACTTCTGCTTCTGTGTTAGACTTGTAGGCATTCAGCTCTACTGTTTTTAAGGAACTTGCAGCTTTTGGACAGTTCCTCATAGAAGTGAATACTTCTTTTAAAATGTGAAAAGTTCACTCTATTTCCGCAGCAACAGAATTAGCCTTCATTATAATGAACTTTGAAATCTGTGAGTTATGAACTTTAGAATGCTCTTTCATTTTAGAGACTAAAAACTGAATGAGGACTGCATTTTCATTTTGTCACAGTCTGTAGCAAAGTGAAATTTGCCTGAAAAATGTAACAATAATATAATAAACCTGATGCTGTAAGGAAGTATGATAGCAACATCCTGTAGCTTTCATCAAGAAAGACCTTTTTTCTACTGCAAATATGAGAGAAGATTTATTCTGAGCATAAAGAACCTATTCTCTTCCTCTCCCTGTTACTCAAACAAACTCTAGACATACCAGTTCCAAAACATAAATCCTACAGGTAACAGTCAAGAGCACTAGAGAGGTGTTGACTGCTGGGAAGCTCTAAGAATACTTGTTGCAAACCAGTATATCTAAGATGTAATTCAAATCAATTAGCTCAGGTACTTTCATCATCTCCACGTAGACACCTTTGCAGAGGTAATGGAGAGGAGTATAAAGGCAGCTGCTCAGGTCCCAAGAACAGTATGATGACAGTACTGCTTTAGGCTTTGCAGTTAGCTTGTATTTTGGCACCATGCTTGCTGTAAACACTTGACCCTGGTCTTCTGTCTGGCTGCTCAGGACCATACACAGTCATTGGCATAATCATATTCAGGTTGGTATCCTGGTCATCATTAGCCAGTCCTTCACCTTTTGATCAGTACAAGAAGGAGCTCATACACAGCTTCCTATATTACACAGTGCATATGGCAGCTACCTCTCCATTCAGCCCAAGTTTGACCAGGTAGTCAGTCTTTCTGTTCACAACAGGATCCTCATAGCTAACGAGGTAATGTGAAATAAGGTTACCTATTTTTGGCTGTTGGATTTTTAGCTTTGCCCTCTTGCTACCTGAAGTCTCAAAGCATTTCAGACTGCTCCTTTTCTCTGTGGAGTAGTTGTAGTCCCGTAGACTCTGTTTCTCTTCTCTTGCTGGTTCTCCCTTGGAGGGAGAAAAAATACTTCTAGTAATGTCTTATGCCGGAGAAGAAATGACACAAATGAAAACTTTCTGGAAATTATATCCAGTTTTCAGATCTGAATTGGAAAAGTTTGTACAGGGAAGATTTTTAGAGGTTTCTTACAAATCTACGTGTGGGAAAAAAGACAAGGGAAAGTCTTCTGAGGTCTCAATCTGACCTCAGCAAATATTGTAATTTCACACCATTTATTTGGTTTGATATAATTTTCTTTTATTTTTTTCAGATTCATTTAAACTAGAAAATATATGTAAAATCATAGAGTTACATATTATATTTAAAGCAATGCAAATCTAGGTCTTTGTTTAAAAGCTTTTGGCAGGTACATGAGGTTCATGTAAGCTGAAGCTGTCAGTGTAAAGCCTCCTTGCCAAAGCTGGAGCTTGATTGCCAAAAACCATTGAGTGAACAATGCTGCTTTGAATAGAAAGGAAAAACCTCTTTAAAACTTGGTTCCTATGGCTGTTTGCCTGTTTTATGTTCATAAGTTGCTTTTGGAATGCTGAGATCTCTTACTGGGTGCTGAAATCCAGTAGGTACTCCAGGATGCTTTAGTCTTACTGATTTCAACAGAAGGTTGAAAGAAGTGTCTATGAGGAGAGTGCCTATGCTGGCAGACACAGATGAAAATGAACAAGCTCTGCATGCCCTGCTCCTGCCAACTCTAGTTTGAAAAGTATGTCAGGCCTTGCTGAAAAGTACTTTATCACTACACCAAAAGCCATGAAGTTGTATTAACTCTCATCCAGGTGTCGTGCAAGCTGGCACACATTCATGTCTCTGCATGATCCTGCAGATGTTCCTTAAGAAGCACATTTAATATCTGTGCCTTATGATATATAGGAAGATCTTTTTGTTTTAATTTGCTGTTTCCCTGCATACCACGGTATTGTACTCAGTGAAATTCTTGTTCTTTGAGAGTTTCGTCTTTGAGGCATTAAGATGTAAGAGAAACTTACGCTAAGTGGAACCTACTTAGTAGCACAGATATTGAGACACAAGACAGCCTAGTGATTTATTTCTCCTGCACTGTAAATTCAGGATGCTGTTGGGGCTCAGACACCAGGTTCTTCCAAGTTACAGGCTTCTTAAAGTCCTGGTTACATAGAAAGACCAATACATGTGTTTGCACTGTTTTCTTTAGAAAATAAATATTTCATTGTGGTCTTCCATCACCAGCAACAGATACACACAGTATCTAGTAGAAGATGAGAAATAATTTACTGATTTTTTCCATTACTCACTTATTGATACTTCCAAGAATCTTGCCTGCTTCCTCCAATTTTGACTCTAATTGTTACTGTTAACACTGTGTTTTAGCTAGAGTTCAGTACCTATTTCTGTGCTTCCCAGTCATATTAACAGTCATCTATCATATCTTCTGAAACATACAGGATGTGGGTTTTGGCTGTGTCACTAAGAAGCTTTTTGCAGCTTTAGAGAAACTTAATTTTAGAGGGCAGGAGATATTTTCCTTTAGATAACAAATAAATTAATAAAATTGTAAACAAAGTTGTGATATCTTACTAAATTATATTTGATACTATCGAACATTTATAATAGTCACATCTGCTGAAGGGTCGTATGCAATTTAGAGCCTAAAATCACAAGCTAAATGTTTTCTATTGGCAGGCTCTATAGAGTAGCTTCCTAACTGCCTTGTTTAAACTTGTTGTATCACTTCTTTAAATGCACCTTTGTCTCCCCTGACTAGAAACATGAACATGGATGAAATTGAGGCCAGCTGAATATACTTCTCCAAGTCGGAAGTATGAATTTAAAATCACATATCTGGAAAAAATGATTTACAGTACCCCTAGATGCAATATACTCCAAGAAAGAAATGCTAAACATTGGATAACCCATCTAGAATTACAAGAAAAGGCAGCAGGCCTGATCTTTTTCTGTAGTTTCAGTGTAGTCTATTCCTGTTTTGTGCACTTGAGAACATAGGTAGTACATTTCAGGGAACAAAATGAAATATTACATCTGAAATAGAATTGTGAAGTTTGATTGCAAAGCGAGACCTGAATGTGAGGTGTGACCAAAACAAAGTAACAGATCAAACTTTAAGACTCTTGTTTTTCTTCTCTTCTGATTTGTATCTATTTGATTAAAGTCTTACACTCTTCTTTTTTCCAACACCTTTTTTTTTTTTTTTTTTCCCCCAAAACATATTAGAACACTTGGGTGTGTTTGGATAAAACAAACCCGCTGCTCCTTTGAAATTTCTGTTTACTCTGGGCTTTTCCCATCATGACAAAAAAGTCCAGGCTGTAGCAAGCATATAGGAAGGGAGCTCATTCCTGTTTCAGATGCTACAAAGAAATAAAAGGTCTTCCATTGTTTTATGTTACAAGTATTTGAGCTGTGGATAATTTTCTGAACTGAAACCTAAGATCTTTTGTGACTGGCTCATCTCCTGCTGGTTTTTCTATTCCACTTCTCAAATTCATAATCTGTCTTTCAGGGATTGATAATTTACCTGCAAAGCCGGGTGCTTCCATAGGACAATGGCTGCTACTTTATAAAAGTATCTTCTCAAATATACCTTATGTCATATTGACCTATAAAATATAAATGGCAAATGCCATACAACAGATTGTGCTGGTGCTTGCAACCTTGCCAAAACCACTGCAGCTGCATTTTCATTCATCGTCAGTGCACGTGGTCTAATAATTTTAATTTGATTCTTTCAAGTGAAGCATTTTTCTCAGCCAGTTTACTAAACTAGCCATAATGATTTTTTTTTCTTTCTTATGGCATTGTATTTACACGTCCACATAGAATGTGCTGTTCCAATGTATCTCTGTGCTAAGCAGAACAAACTAAAGCCTGATTTTTTAGGTTCTCGGTGGACCACTTTAGGAAATTTTATATGACTGCCACCTGTATCCACACAACCTTTACTGCAAAATCAGGACCTCCTATTCAGGTTGCTCTAGACCTGTTTCTCTGCCATTGGCAATTTTATCACCAGAAACAGTTGTTGGTTTCAGTTGTCATTGCTCTAAAAAGTAAATATGCTTGCTTTTGGATGTAACTTGCAATATTAGAAAGGAAAAAAAAATAAATGTACTATTCAGTGATATGATTATAGAAAATACATCTTTTTTTTTTTTAGATGTGCTAGTACAAAAAAGACTGAAATTCATATTACTTTGGTTAGTTGTTACACTGAGGATATTCACAGTATATATACTTTTCAGCATTTTTTTCAGCTTTACTTCTAGTTTTTGCATTATTTTTAATGCCTGGTTTACTTCAGCTGTGGATAAGTCTGCAGTAATCTACTTTGAATTTCTTATCTTCCTAAAAAAAGAGCCTCCTTCCCCTTGAAGTGAAATTTTTTTTTTTCTCTTGCCTTCAAATTTGAGGTCCTGCCACTTCTAGTCTGATTTACTTCATACACACAACATGGCTTTCTACTCAGAATGAAATGATTATTTTTCCTTTCCTAAACTGCTGGACTTCTGGGGCCATTTCTGTTCAAATTACTTTAGAGATGGGGAATCCAGTGGGGCGAGTAGGTCAGATTACATTTTTTTGTTTTGTGAAACTTAAGACCTTTTCAACTTGTAGTGGTTCCCCAATCTCTTTTAAACAAGGAATGTTAAATATTTTTCATTTGGAGGAAAAAAAAAATCAGAAAATAAATTCACTTTTACCACACACAGAGCCACTTAGCTCTTGTGAAAGTCAACTGGATGTAAGTACTGTCTAGTTCATGTTACTGTTTTGGTATTTTAATGTTTTAGGGATGGAACTTTCAGTCCCTAATCTGCAAAATTTCCATTTCTACTTTTTTTCCCTCTTTCCAATATCCTCCCATGATAAAATAGTTTTGTTTTTAAAGTCTACTTCTAGTAGCACTGCAGAAAAATCAGTCATCCAAAATGACTTTTGAGAGAATACTCAAATACTGCTCCACTGACCAGTTCAGTTTTTCCATAGCCCATCTGTTGCCATTCACTCTCAGTGGATGGGGGCTTTAGACTTGTAAAGAAGTCCTTTGAGTAAAAACCTGTGAGATGCTTAAGCTAGTTATGGAATTCAAGAAAAAGGGCCAATCTTAGTCCAGCAGTTCACAACTATGAAAGCCAGTTTCAGGTGGAATTGTAGCCAGATGGCCAAATGTGTGCTGAGGAGAGATTGTGAGTCTTAAAGTATAAGTGGAAGGAGGTTACCAACAGAGAAGTTCTGTTTTGCATCTAAGTCAGCTCTGTTTTCCTATCATAAAGAGTGGAGAGAAACAAGAAGAGGAAAGCTGTCAATCAAGGTCCATGCTTCAATAGACCAATGTTGTACAACTGTACAGCCCTCAGAAGAACGACTGAGAGATGCCAAACTCAGAAAAATGTGATTGTTAGGAAACCTGTAAGTATTCAGGACTCTGTTCCGCTTGACTGGAAACAAGAATACAGCATTCTTCGTGAGTATCTTGGTTCCTTATGCAGAAGATCTGTAGAATTTAGTGCCCAACTGTCATCTGAGGAGGCTATATCTAATGAAATTGTATTCAGAATATTTTCTGTAGTGGGGGTGTTTAGCAAGCTACGGAAAAAGTAATCTTGAGAATTATGCTATGACAGCTGCAGAGTTTGGCCTGATGCATCACTGATGCTAAGCTTATTAGGAGGCAGTACGTAGTACTAAACTGTTAGCCTCTTTCTCAGATAGTACTAAGACACAGGGAACTACCTGGACAGTATTCCTACAAAGGAGAAGTGAAGAAAAATAGAAATTAAGAACCTAAATACAAAAGCAAAATGCAGAGCATCTTGGAAGTTTCAAACGAAACTCCACCGAAGAAAAAGCAGCTTCGAGTAATTTTTTCAGCTTAGAAGGGAATTCCCTCAGCTTGGACTTTCTGAAGGAACAAAAGAATGGGACAGTCTTCCTGTCCTCTTTTTTCTGTTCCTTTGGTCTATATGGAAGAAATGATTAATCTCACTGCACTTTATTCCTTTGGTCTATATGGAAGAGATTATTAATCTCACTTCATTTTATTCCTTGTTGAGACAAATGATGCTGGTGCGTAGAGCCCTATGCTTTAGATAATCTATAAATACATTATGAGAACAGATTCCCGAAGTCTAACCCTCTGAATGGAAAACAGTGAGCTGAAATGTATCCAGAACAGTAACCAGTGTCTTCATCTTGCAGTACATGGTGATTTAGATGGGTCTCACACCAGGATTTAGGAGCTCTGGTTAAATGTATTTTGAGACATCAGTCCTAATGCAGTCAAGCAGGCTGAAGAGTCCAAAGTTGAATTGCTTGAACATCATTCTCTAAGCCTGTGTGACGCACAGTTTGTGGAAGTAAATTGCTACAGTTGTCAACCTTGGAAAGTCCATCAACTGAAACAGAAACTTTCATTTGCTCTTTTACCTCAGAGACAGTCCCCTAAAGATAAGGGTGAAGCATGTTGTTTGAACAATGAAGTCAAGCGTGAATTGCCTCTGCTGTGGCTGACTATAGAGTTCTAGTATTTGTTGTGTCTGCTTCATTTCAACAGCAGTAAATGTATTTAAACAAAAAAAAGAAAGTAACTGCAATGCTAGTTTGTTTCATGAAGGAATGAACTTTAAAAATACTTTTATTCCTTTTTGCCTCTATATCCTGATTGCTGATCCTGTATGGTAGGAATTGCATTTTAAAAAGAGGAACATCTCTTGGTGTATTAAATAAAAAAGGGAGTTGCATCTCTTATCTATCTGTTAAAGAACTTTTTTTCCTGTGTGTCATGAGACAAGGAGGGAGTTATTTCAAATTCTAGCTGGTATAATGCAGCAATACATACAGCACTCTACTTAAGGGCTTTTATCAAAAAATGCATTCCTCGCATAATATTTCTTCTTAATAAGTAACAGTCTTATGACTAGTCTGTGCTTTCACATGACTATAGTTGTTCATCGTTGAACTTAGCATTTGATTTTTAACTTGTGTAATAAAAAGCCAGTAACAAGAGCAAGTGCCAGTCAAAGTGGAGGTTTGTGAGTATAAAACTAATAAGGGAATTTTTTCGTGATACATATTTCTCTTACTTTTCAGATAGGGATATTTAATCTCTCCTTTAAAAAATACAAGTGTGGACATAATCAACAAGCGTGACTTTAATGCCTTCAAAAGACTATATTTCCTTTAATATTGGATTTCAGATAATATTTGCAGTATGTGGTAATGTATTCTGAAAAGTTCTAAAGATCATTGGAGAGGACAAAGCAGTTGTTTAAGAATGAAAAGTTTTAGAAAGAAGAAAGGGGTTTATTCCTTTTTGTTGTTGTTGGGGTTGGTTTTTTTTCTTCTTGAAGTTGAGGGACCTTTCAAATATTGCAGAAAGGAAAACATTGTCAAATGCTTGTCTCAAAAAAATCTCAAAATACTCCCTAAACCAACCTAAAAATGCAATGACAATCCAAAAATTAAACTAGATAGGAAATTTCAGCATCTGACTCAAATTACATTCTGGAATGGAAGCTATTTCACATGAAGAAAGCCCAGCAAAGAAACAAATAATAAAAACAATATACAACCATCTATTCAAAATCACCTTGTAGAAGCAGTAATATACTTACTGATTTGGGGCATTTACATAATTTTGCAGAATACTCCCCAAAATGTTTGCTCACATCTCTAAAGAGTGTTTGACCCAGATTCACAGTGGATCTATGCAGTTTTTGCATTGAATGTATCAAAGTGACTTTTGTATCAGATGATGTCTCCAGGGTGCTCTTTCCCTGGTAATGTTTTGCAAAATGAGCTAGGATTAGGTCACATTTCATCTCAGTATATTTTACTCTGCTGGATTAAAGAATGCTTGTTCTTAATGAACAGATTTTCAGAAGTGAACAGTCTTCACTCTTGTGCCAGCTTTTCAAGGAGGATCTTAGCAGCTACCTAGGCTTGGAAATGAGTGGTTAGAGCTTTACAAGGGTCCTACTGTACTATAAGGTTTTTCGTAATCTGCCTCAAAATCTCACTGTGAGAATACTCGATACCTCTTTAAAACTCTGGCCTTGTTTAAAATAGTTGAGCTGTTTTGAAATCTGATGGCATTGCTGCATGATTAATGCTACGTATAGGCTTAACAATGGCATGCAGCTAGAACGACAGACAGACTTAAATGTATGTGCCACTTGCTGCATCTGAGTAGTTCCTTGGGATGGGTCCTATCTGTGACTGCAAATTGTATGATTAGTAAATCAGAAGGATTACTCTTACAGGTGAACTACGTAAAAGATTAAATGCTCTGCTGCATGGCAAATGTGCTGGATGGAGCAAGGAATTCTGATGGAAGTGACACACTATAAGAATACTTACCAATTTTTGGCCTGAGCCATTTTTGGTATTTGTGAAACCATTAAGTAAATGGCTTTTAAAAGCCCATTTTGTCTAAAAACACAGGTCATAACTTGAGTTTATAGTATTTACTGACTTGACTTTTTCACATCGTGTTAGATTTCACCTCCTATGTCTATATACATTTCAGTATTTTCCTCAATATATGTGTGATTTAGTGTTGAGAGTTGGGTTCAACAGACAAAATCCTTGCCAAAGGAGCTTTATTTGTCTACAGTAGGTTGAAATAGCTTCTTTGTCCTTCTATGATCTATGGAATATAATTTGTTATTGTTCTGCCAAATTTCTAGCCACAATTGGGCAAACTTAATGTGCTTAGCACTAGTGCATCATCCCACTGTCTATTCCTTGGTGTGCAATCTTGCAAGAATATATGACATGACATCCATAAATCTGCTATCAGCTTGATTAGGATTTGCAAACATTGATTGAGAAAGAAAGGCTTGCATCTTACTTGCTAAATATAGAGAGATAAATGCCTTTACCTTATGCATTGGGAGCAATTAATGAAAGCTTATATCCTTTCCATCATTTAAAAAAAGACATCCCCTTGAAATAAAAAGCTTAGCAATTACTGGCCACTTTCCCAAAATCCTCAGAACTGTGTGGCCACTTTCAAGCTATTTGGAAAGAATGAGTGCTGGGTTGTGTTCTCCTGTTAGCTGTCAGTGTAATCCTGATGCTATCAGTTAAATTCCAAAACATGGTGAAGTGGAATGTGACTGTATGTTTCAGGCAAGGCTTTCCAAATTCAAAACCCGAGTTTAAAAATAAACAACTATCAAGTAAACAAATGTTAAGGTGTCTAATAGTTTATGTAAACATTGTGTGGATCTTAAAGGGTACAAACTCTACTTCTGCTAATAGATGCATCTCAAGGTGTCTTAGTCTACACTACTGAATTTGACAACACAATTTGTTGTCCTGACTTTCATGGAGAGTGACACTTTGCATTTCCTTGAAGCCCAGTTTTCTGACTTTGGCAGACAGGTAACAGAAACAGGTTTGAATATGTTTGGTTTATTTGGGCAAAGATCCCTCTGAAATTGGTGAGGGAATGCCAGATAGAAGTGTGCCCACTGCCTGTCTGAGGGTCAGGCTGTGATTAATATTTACAGAACACTTGGAATTCAGTAGAGCAAAGTAGTTCAAAGCAGTATCATTTGTGCTTAATGTATGAATATGTTTGCACATCTCTCTAACCTGCTCAAGGTTATAGCACAGTCACGATGGGCCAGAATTGTAGGCAAAAGAGAACTCCTTTGGTAGAACATATGGCATGGATTAATCTTGCCTTTACATTGCACTTTCACTCATGCTTGAACTGTTGTCATACTGGAGATGAAAAAGCAATGCCTTATGTACCGGGCACACAATTCCTCTGGGGTTTATTCTTAATGATAAGGTGCACAACTTAGAAGAGTGGCAGGAAAAATCCTTGCTGTTGCAAGAAATGGTGTAGAAACCTGGAATAAGTCTGTTACAGAGAGAGTGCAGAAGTTCCTACTTTGAAGGGAAGTGCTGTACACACCATGGCAGAGGAGACCACAGTAATGCTAAGCACATGAAATATGTGAAGACATAAAGACACTTACTAAGCATGTTAGTAACAGTAGAAATATATTCAGTTTGGCTGCATTTCTGACAAAATACTTCAGTGGTTTCTGGCTGGAGAGGTATTGTAAATCAAC
Source organism: Actenoides lindsayi (assembly GCA_025331215.1). Lineage (NCBI taxonomy): Eukaryota > Metazoa > Chordata > Aves > Coraciiformes > Alcedinidae > Actenoides > Actenoides lindsayi. The sequence goes on along the minus strand of WTSP01016693.1, from coordinate 99,709 downwards.
CGTATGCTGGATGAGCTAATACTGGTACTGTGATTTCACTTAATGTAGCAACTTGTTATTGAAACTGGAGATCACAATCTATATGCCAAAGCCCCACAAAAATCTTGGGATATCACATCATAATTTCTTTTCAAGGATCCAGTATATTTTTGTTTTGATACTGAAGAGAAAGTAGACTGAGTTAGGGGAGAAGAAGCATAAAATCATTACATTTTGACACTTCCTTACCTCTGTTCTTTTTCAAGTAAGCAGACGCTGGTACACCTGATGGACTGAGGTGAACTATTCATTTACATGTTTTTGCAAGTATTCCAAATTATTTTCTTTTCTATTGTGTAAAATAATGTTCATCTAGTACTCTAAATTAATAAGCTGCAAACCAGGCATGGTATGGATTATCACAGGTAATAGTTTTATCAGATTTTCTTATTTATTTCTTCTGGAGATCTACAGTTTCTGTGCTATGGATTGCAGAAAACAGTGCTTCCTCTCCAGTTTGACTTAGTGTTTTATTTTTCTTCCTTTTTTTTTCAGGGGCTGACATTTCCATATTCTTTGGTGCTGATTTCTTGGAATCAGTTTGGTCAAAAGTCTTTTAGGGGCAGACTAACTGGGGAGCTGGGCAGACTTACTCCAGGTCTCCTTGAGGGCAGAGTGAGATTTCTGATCCTTAGATCCAACTACTGAAAATGTTCCACCTTGTACTCCCTGTGCCACATGCCCACAATGCTATTAATGTGCCACATATCCCCTCAGGTTCCAGGAGTGTGATGATGTCTTTCAGATACCTTGGCCTTGCTTCCACTAGAAGTTACACTAAGCAATAACTAGGCTTTAAATTGGATCAGGTAGGTAATGGGGAAGTGTTGTAGAGTGCCAGCTTAGTGGTTCCCTTTTGGCTTCCCATGTTCAGGAGAAGCACAATCTCTTTTTTTTTGGTGAACTTTTTGTTAGGACACAATTTTATGTAAACTTCTCATCTTCTTGAAAGTCCATCTTGAAAGGTGAACTGATGGGTCCTTTCTCTTCAGAGAAAGCATTTCTTATGCCTGTAGTCAGCATTCACCTTTTTTTGACTGAAGAGAGATAACCAGATGGGAATGGCTGTGTTTGTTATTGCACATGAAACCAAAATCAAGACTGGCCTTACTTGATCTAATACATGTGTTTATACATTTCAAAATAACTTTTGCAGTTTTCTACATAAGAAAATAGCACTTTTCAAACATAAATATTTTTAAAATCACCTTGTTGACAGGTGTTCTACTTTTCTTCTCTCTAAATCCAGAGATTGTCCTCAGTGGCTGACTGAAAGAGATTCATCCTTACCTTTTGATCTACTCTTTCTAATTGCTAAACCAGGAAATGAAGGCTGTTAGTATGGCATGTCCCCAGGTGGTAAAGGTGAGACAAGAAGGCAGAACACCACTGCACTCCATCTCTCATCTATGAGCCTTTGTACAGGTCCACTCACAATCATGCTTTAATCTATAGTATCTAAACCATTATAGTATTAACTTAATTTTATAGTTCCTTAGTCCATGATAAATCTCACTGAAATCAATTTGTAGCACTAAAAACACAGGGGACCATATAAATGACCTTAAAAATTATCAAGACCTTATGCATCACTTTTCTGACTCTCTGTTCCAGTACTGTGGTTCTTGGACTGCATTAACATTTTTATGTGGTGAGATCACTGTAATTACCTACTACCTTTTTCAGACTTAAAACTAATGAGGTCACTACCCAAATGACATATCTCCTAATTCTGGGGACCATCCAGTCATCATTTTAATTCAGGAAAACAGGGATGGCAATATAATTTCTCATGTTTTAGTTTTTGCTTTATAAAACAGTGATTTTCTGTCTTTATCTCAGGAGGGTTTCTTTTGGAGGAAGAGACAGTCAATTTTTCCATTACATCATTGACAGGCATAATCTTCTTACTAATGCTTTTAAAGCTTGGGACGAGTAGTCTACAGCCCAGAAAAGGATAAAATTCAATGTGATGATGTATATTCTTTGTTTCAGTCACCTTTATTCATTATGCATGTGGCATAGCACAATCAACAAAGGCTCTTGCTACCACCACTAAAACCAGAGGCATGCTATAAACATCACATGGAGCTGAATTAAGAGGGCAGCAATAGGAACAACTTCACTGAATTCACTTTTAATATGGCTACTTCACCACTGAAGGAAAATATTCAGTGTAAATCAAAATAAAAAGTAAGGCCTCTAAGTAACCAAACCACCCAGGGCCTTCTCTTCCTTGTTCATGTTCATGACTACTTTACTTCTAGGAAATGTTTATATATTTCCTTGTAGAAACTACTGACTCCATAGTTTATTCTGTAATGTGAGTTCAGCTCTGGAGGAAGATGCCATATTCAGAGCTGTAGAAGTCCAATTTACTCTCTCAGAACAGCTGCTGCAGAGCAAAGTTAGTAATGTTAGCCTTCCTAACTGCTTTAGTCCTGGTGTGAAAGGATCTAAGGTGAAAGCAAATCCACCAACAATAAAGTTCAGCTAATATCAGCTTCTTGATTAAGAAACCAATTGTGCCTGAGAAGATATTCCACCTTGTAGCTCTTGTATGTCATGCAATGGCACCTTGTGATGAACTGCACCAGGAGTTTATTGTGCTGTCATTTGGACTTCAGGACCAGCCTCTGAGACAGCCTGACTTCAAAACCTTTACAAAAGGAACATTTTATTACTTTTTCCCTGTTTTGTTTTATTTATGGATTCTCTGTCTGACTAATAGATATACCATTTTATTAAAATTTTAAAGGAGGTAATTCATTGTGTTTTACATTCTAAGTAATTCTTGAGAATGGGTGTTTACTGAGTGATATGTATTTTATGAAAAGCAGAAAAGCCGTAGGCCGTCCTGGCTGGGAACTAATTGTTACTCTTAACAAACTAAAAACATTATCTTGTACATCAGTAAGGTTTTTTTTTAAAGCTGTATACAGTGGGGCTCTTATTATGTATCTGAATCTCTTGCACTAGGCCACTGAAATGATGTTTGACCCCTGTGGGCACTACCAGCCCTTACAGTTTCTGCCTAGCCTCTCCTGTGACCTCCTCGCACCCTGGCTATGGCCCAGGACCTCATTTCAGCCTAGCCTGGGACCATAAATCCCTGCCCCAGCACTACTCTAGATGGACTTGGGTCCTGTTTGTAGTCATGGTCCTGGTCCTCTCTTCTCCTGTTCTGGCTAATGGACTGGATTTGCTGGGTGGACCTGGAACCTCTCTGCAGGTAGCTTTGTCTGCAGCCCTATTTCCAGTCCTCTTTTCCACATGGACCTCTAGCCCTGGCTCCATCCCTGTTCTCTGAAAACTAGTTGGAAACATTCCTCAGATACTTTTCTCCACACTGTTTTCAGCCTTGGGTGTACCTGCTGGAACTACTATCAGGCCTGATGGAATGAAATACAATCAGTTTGGAAATTTTGCTTTCTCTTAGTCCAGGAGGATTTGGATGTACATTATCTACTGTAAAGCTGCTGTGTCACCAGCTGGGTCACCTTACTGCTAAAATCATTTGTATGAACAGCACTTTACATAGTGAACCTGATTCATATTGTTGCATTCAAAGGACATAAATAGAGAAGGAAAAAGATCTGTGATACTTTGATTGCTAGGGGATTTGAGAAGTGCTATTTGTATCAGCAGGGCTGTGGGGTATAGTTCAACAATTAAGTTACTACACTAAATGAAGAAATCCTTTTCACATGGTACGCTGTCAAAACAAGCAGCACCTGTAAACATTGGTACTAAGCAAATCAGAGACGCAAGGTCAATAATCAAGCTGAACAGTAAGAAAAAAGAACAGATTTGCCCTACTTCAGATTATGACCACACAATTACAGACAGCATAACATGGTTTTTAAGTTGAGATAGTATAAGAATGGATGTCTTATATGCTGCAAAATTTAGACGTCACCAAGATGCCCCCAAATCACTATTAGACTATGAAGAACTAGACCAAGATATTTATTTTACTGAAACATCTTTTTATACTAAACAGCATAAAAGTGAAGAGAATGTAATCTGGGATGTGGTGTTCGATTGGAAGTCAAGAACTATACAAACTTTTCTTTGTATTCAAGAGAGACATTTCCTGTGTTAGATTTCCTCTAATGTTAGAGAGGACAAAACCAAATAAAACCTTCACAGGAAAAAAGAAAAAAATCCATCCCTACAATCTCTGAGTCATAAATTCAAGAAGTGCCTAATAAAGGACCTAGTTCTTCTACGTGTTTTCTGATGCCTATCTCCTTACATTTCTAGGTTGGTTTTTTTTATAATTGAACTGCTTATGGATAAATGATAAATTAAATTAGTAGAAAATGGACTTTTTTTTAACCTGTCTGCCAAGTTAAGTGCAGTCTGTGAAGCTTAATTTAGGAATACATATATTTTGACAAAAATAACTTACACCTTTTTATCCCCCCCCCGATACTTTTACCAATTGAGTTTGTCTGAGATTTTGAAATGAGAAATGGAAAAAAACCCAAGAAAACCTTTCAGCAAGCAGGGTGTTGAGTTTTTGCAGTTCTATTTTTATTTTTAATTGAATTGTAATTGATTGGTGGGAGTGAAATAGAAATAGAAGTCCACTCAGTAGAATAAGTACAGAACCACATCAGCAAGGAAAATACATCAAAGTATGATTGTCACCAGTGTGTGTCTACAGTGACCTGTGGTATGCTCAGCATCTAATTAATTCTCTGGCTTCTTCTCTAGAAAGTCTTCTTCTCTAGAGACTTTCAAAACCTGCCTGGATCTGTTCCTGTGTGGCCTGCCCTGTGTGATCCTGCTCTGGCAGGGGGGTTGGACTCAGTGCTCTCCAGAGATCCCTTCCAACCCCTAACATTCTATGACTCTATGATTCTTTACGAAGGCTGTTAACAATGGAGGTAATTAGGACTAATTGTAATGGTGAGTTTGATTGTCTGGATGCCTGTACATTATAAATGGAACAATATGCTTAATGACCTTCAGTTTCTAGTCACCCAGTGTTCTCTATCACTCATAGCTCTAATTTTTATCTGCCTACCATTTTGGGGTGAGATGAGCACATTAAAACTATGTTGTCTTTCTCTGGCATAATGTATGCAAAATCTTCAGCTAATAATTTCTGGCTCATGTATGATTTCTGGATGAGAATACATCATTTGAAAAGACATCCCACTTCAATATTCAAGCAGCAAACAATCCATTGTGTCTATTAGGAAAGTTTTAATGTGATTAATAGAAGTATCTTTTATTGTATTTTAAGGTCCTTATAGACATAATAGTCTGGAGACCTGATTCAAGGAACTAAATAGTTCAGATTCTTTTTTTTTTTTTTTCTTTTCTTTTTTTCTTTTTTTTTAAAAATCTAAGATACTAAGATTAAGACACAGCCTCTGGATCTGACTGCAGCTCCAGGATAATGATCTCCTACTGCCACATGAATATGCAAAGTCTGAACTGAAGGCATATCAAAGCAAGAGATACCGATGCTCAAATGTTTTAGTTTCAAGATTTTCATATGTGCTGTGTAACTTAAAGGTGACTTTACTTGATGAAAGCTAGTAGAGAAGAGAGAACAGTGTCTTTATACACAACTGATTGTCCTAGCAGTCTCTTTGGGTAAGAAAAAGTGAATGAGTATTTTATTATTTATTTATTCATCTTCCCCATGGTATTCTATTATTATCATATACAATTACTGTAACTTTCATTAGTAGAAAAGTAAAATCAGGTATTAGGACAACACAGACACTTTAAACAACTGTAAAAAAGCTACTTGTGCATCATAAAGTGGATGATGTGTTTGATTACAAGTGGCCATTACTCGACAAACCTAAGTGATATAATACAAAATCCTTGCAACAGAAACTCAACACAAAAAGAGATCATGCCTAATTCAAAAAAGTTCTATTCAAAGCAGTCACGGAGGGATGATATAAAACAAATGAGTACATGTGGTGGGCAGAAGGAAAAGGAAGTGATTAATAAACACTTTTAATGTAAAGACCCAAAGTCACAGCCAGCTACATGATCTAAAATTAGTTGTGTAATCACAGTTTGTATATATATATGTAGCATCTTTTCACCTCTTCTGCAAATAGCCATAAGCAGGTCAAAATGTCTTCAGTTGCATCCATCATAATTGTATCCACGTATCCATTAAACATCTTTTCTAGAAGTTTTATAACCAACAATTGTATTACTTTCTTGCACTTGTCAAAAATGCGACACAAAGCAGTTTCTGCTGTGACTGAGTGCATATACAAATATTACTTCCAAAAAACCTCACATGTGTTTTTTGCTATGAACAATCAAAGATAAACCATTTTATTAACTTTTCAGGAAAAAAAAAAAATCACAAATATATCTTTCACAGAAAGCAAGCACAAGACATATACAGTGAACGGACAAATGTCCAACAAATGGTTTTCATTATTCACCCATCTTTAATTACATATTCTAGCCTTTGATGAATTAAATAGTTTCTAGAACAAGATTAATATATGTGTATATAAGTGCACCATTGAGGCACCTTTTAATATAAACAATGCCCCAAATTTTCAAGGAGGTGTGGAACTTGCTGTAGAGTTTTCAGTTTTGCTGTCTGTTGTGGTTTAACACCAGCTAGCAACTAAGCACCATGCAGCTGCTCACTCACTCCCCCCTCACTGGGGAAGAGAATCAGAAGAGTAAAAGTGAGAAAACTTGTGGGTTGAGGTAAAGACAGTTTCATAGGTAAAGCAAAACCCACATACACAAACAAAGCAAAATAAGGATTTCATTCACCAATTCCCGTCAACAGGCAGGTGTTCAGCCATCTCCATGAAAGCAGAGCTCCATCCATCACATGTAACAGTTACTTGGGAAGAAACCCACCATAACTCAGAAAGTCCTCCCCTTCCTCTTTCTTCCCTCAGCTTTTATATTGCTGAGCATGATGTCATATGGTCTGAAATATCCCTTTGGTCAGCTGGGGTCAGCTGTCCCAGCTGTGGTGCCTCCCAGATTCTTGTGCACCCCCAGACTACTCACTGGTGGGGTGGGATGGGGATCAGAAAAGACCCTTGACTCTGTGCAAGCACTGCTCAGCAATAACAAAAACATCCCTGTCTTATCAACACAGTTTCCAGCACAAACCCAAACCATAGACCCATACTGGCTACTATAAAGAAAATATGCCAGCCAAAACCATCACAGTGACTCATGCTACATACAGAACTGCAGCTAAATACAAATGACCGTACTTACATCGGTGTGCGAATGCAGAGTTCGTTCACACTTGTGTCATGTGACGTAATGCTGAAGGTGGGAAAGTCAGTAGGAGCTGAACCTAGGGCTGACTCCATAGGAAGTCCTACTTTTCTTCCAAGAGCTTATTGTCTCCATGAGCTGAAGAGTAGCAGTGGATAAAAACAGGTAGAGTCCATTTGGATCTGAGCTGATACATCTCTGAGTTTGAACTAAACTGCTTGGGGACTGTTGTGCCTCAGGGGACTCCTCTTCAAGGGCCTTTATCTCAAGATGTTTGGAACTGAGTGGACCTACAAGGCTGCTGGCATCCTGGGGAAAAAATCTTATATTCATTTCAATACCTTACTTCAGATATAATAAAGCTTTGAGGTCACTGTAGGCATGCAAAGGTGTTCAGGATTGGGACAGGATTTAGGCCCACAGTTATAATATCAATGTGGTTTTCATATGTGAAGTATACTTTTGTAATTTTTATTCCATCCAGCTTCTTATTGATGTGTAACCTTATCACTTCTTCCACAGGCAAAATTGCCATTAATTTGAAGAAGAGATTTTTCTGATGAAGATGGCATAAGCAGGCAATGCTTGTCCATCCAACAGGCTGCTCGGTGTGTTTAAATTCTAATCAATATGTATATGGAGATAGGTGGTTATTTGCAAACAAGCCATCTCTCTCTGCCTAGGCTGCTATGAAACCTTACAGAAAATTAAACAGAAACTGGGCTCTGAGCCCAGGAAAACCAAACTGCTGCTGCCAAAAAACAATATAGTCGAAACATTATACGTCTGACATAACACCAAGTAGTCTCATTATCTTTGTGTTTGCAAAAATCCTTTCTTAGTGATGTTGGTTTTTAAAGCCTCCTCAGACTGATTCTGCTTGTAAGAAAGTATATAAGCCTCTGCTGGAAGTGTCCAATGCTGTTCAAGTGCTCAGGCCTGCAAAACCAGTAAGTTCTACTTACTTATCTTTTGCTGATGAAATATATACCTAAAATCATGTCTGTGTCCTTGAAAATGACTTAGTTTAAATGCACACACTCGTAGTCCCTCAGAAAAAAATGAATGGCAGGCATTCCATATAGTTCAGCCCCTTCTCCCACAGGGAGTATCTGAAATGTGCGTTATCTTTTCTTGAGGTGTCAACGATTTCTTAGTTCAATAGTGGGTAAGGCCAGCTGCAGGCACTGCTAAGGTGCTACAGGAAAGATCATGCTCTGACTTTTGTTCAATAAATAATTATGCTCCTTTTGCATGGTTTCTTTGAGGCTGATCACAAAAAAAGCTTGTGGTTGTCTCTATTCATTTGGGTTTCTTTTTATTTTTTTTTTCTCTCCTGTTTACAAATGACTGACTCACCACTGTGTGTTCCTGAGGGGTGCACAATCCAACAATGGAGTGAATCAGCCAAAACAGAGTCATGTCCTGCTTTAAAAGAGCAGACTGTGCATATTCAGAAACACCTCAGCTTCAAAAAAGCAAAATGCTTACATTGCTGAATGTTAGAGCCACAGGGAAAGGAGTTTGCCTTGTGATAAAAAGCTGATGTTACACACATCAGGAAGGATTTTGGTTTTTTGTATCCTACGTTATCTGCAAGGTACTGAGAAGACTTGCAGGAAGCAGATATTTTCAGGTGCATTTGAATATATGGAAACATAGCACAGTCTGTCACACTATGAAATCAGATTAAATAGAAATACTGAGTTATGGTGTGGCAGTGTAGGCTTCTGAACACAGAACAATATTATTTCTAAATTCTAAATTCTGTTATTTCTAAAATTCTATTTAAACAGTGTCAGTGGTAGGCAGGTGGTCAGGCCAAGTTTGACATGGTTTGGTTTTACAGGAAGAAAATGTAATTGTATCTGTTGTGACAATGCCGTTTAATTCTTCTTTCATCTCATCTCTACATCATGCAGGATTTTTAATCTCTGCACAGCCAAAACACAACAGTGAATGTGTAAACCTGGAATTCCTTAGTGTGATCTCAGCAGAGCATTTCACAGTTTTAGTTCTGAGTTCTTCTTTCTGTTTGCCCCCTTGTAACATTTGCAAGGGTTTTACTTTTAAGTTTTAATTTTTTTCAGTGGCATAGAGTGTATATGGATCACTTATCAGTGTCTTATTGGCATCTCATGATAATAGTAGCTAGAACAGAATACAAATAATAATATTTAAACAGGGTATTAAAACATGATAGGATAGAGGCACAATGGTGAATGGATATAGCACAGCATAGACCTCATTTTCCTAGTGTTTTGCACCTTGTCAATTAACATATGAATGTTAAGTGAACACAAACTACTGTAAAATGTTGCTTATCTGAATATAATAAGTGACCTCAGTTTAAAGAACCTGACAAAGAGGCCCCGCCAAAAAAGATTGTTTTCAGAATCCTTTCAGCTGCTTAAGTTAACATTAAACGTAGGAAAATAAGCATGTTTTTAACAGACAATGGCCACACAAGCCAAAGGAAGAAAATTCCATCCTTCAAAGCAAGAAAAGGCAACTCTTTGTCTGCTTATGTATTCTACTTTGAAGTCCATTTTCACACTGGTAAATGACTGCTCTTGTATACAAGCTTTAATGAAGAGATTGGGAAGATGACACCTGAAAATGCATTCCTGAACATTTCAGCTATGGTTGTATGAAGTTCAGTGACTTAAACTAATCTTACTCTAATTTTTTAGGGGAAAAAAAAAAGCTTAAAAAATGTTCACTTGAAGATTCTGGATGAGCCATCTCCAATTAAAACCACTGAGCAATGCAAAAATTACCATTTGGCTTTTTATCTTGACTTTTCAGACACATTGCCATCTTTTTTTCTCCGATTGTCCTTTTACAAAGAATGAAGGACAGTTATTCAGTGAGAAACTTTATAAGTTCACCAAAAAATGTTTGGGTTTTTTTTACAGTTTCTTAATGAAGCCACAGGACACTCATTTAGTAATTTATAAACTTCTTCCTTCACTGTGCCTGCTGGCACTTGGAGGCTGTCATTCACCTTCATGTGAATTTTCTTCATTACATACCAAGGTGCTTTTTTTCCTGGCTGTTTTTCTTTTGTTTGTTTGGTTTGGTTTTGGTTTTTTTTTTAAGACTAGGAATATGAAGAGTTTGTTTACTCAGTGTTTTAGGAAAAATGTAAAAAATTCAATACAAGGAATTATTAAGGGGGTCCTGCTGTTAATATGGGGTTTTTTTAACTTTTCATGAACATTCAGAGACCTCAATCAAGCAGTATGACATGCACAAGTAAAACTTGCCCCTGTTATGAAGAGCTTACAATCACAGCCGACAGCAAGCAGATACTGCAGACAAACAGGTGAAGAAAGGGCTTGTGGAAGAAGCTGTGCAATGATCTTGGTTAATACAAGCACAGTCCCGATTACCTGGCAACAGTGAAACACACGCAGCAGTTCTCATTTATCAAGCTGTTTCTATGTAAAGGTGTGAGCGGGGCTTTTCGGGAGCATATCCTATCTTCTCTGGTTAAACTGTCTGTAGGAATTGCATGCTGTTGCTGACTTGCCCCCTGAAAAGCTGCTTTTAGCAGCTGTCCTGTGTTGTGCATTCCCCTCCCCCAGGATCACCTCTGGGCTAAGCTGCAGCCCTTTGCATATCTGTCAGCCTCTCCTGATTCAGTACTGGATCCAGAATACTCTCTTTGGTCCCTGCCATGCCCACATGTTCCCCACTCCCCCCTGGGCAACAGGATGAGGCTGAAGGGCCACGTCACCTGCGCACAACTGCTATTTTGCAAGTCGGTTTCTTCAGCAGAATAATTGTGCATTATCTAATTGCAATCAAGCAATCAGTCGGTATTCCAGGTTTCCAAATCTGTTTTATATTTTGTCAAGCAGACACAATGCTTTAGGATGAGCTGCAAGGTCTTTCTGTCAAGCTAGTAAAGGTTATCTGAGGGTATAGAATCATAAAATCGTAGAATGGTTTGGGCTGGAAGGGACTTCTAAAGGTCATCTGGTCTGACCCCCCTGCAGTGAGAAGGGACATCCTCAACTACATCAGGTTACTCAGAGCCTCGTTGAGCCTCACTGATATCTGTCAGATACTTAAACAGCTTCTAATCATGGATGAGTTAGTTTGTGAGGACGTATTTGCTTACTTGGGATACAATGGCAGGACTCACTTTCAGCACCTTGGACTATCAGGTAGCACAGTACAGCCAGACTTATTAAGAGAGCAACCAGGGGTTCCAGCCTCTAAGGACTCCAGAATTTTTGTGCTAAGATCCCCACAATGATTTAAGTCATTTTAGTCATTGGACGACTGCTTCCAACTTCTCCTTTTCTGCACTTATTATTTTATTGTTTCTGCTGGTCGCTTAGGTACAAGTGTTGTGATGTCTTTCTTTTCCAATTGCTAGTTACCATTTGTGACTAACCTGCTCAGAGGAGGATTCACTAGCAAATTTGTTTCATTGCGCAGGATCGAATCACAAGTAGTCTTCTCAAAAACCTGAAGCATTCATTGTTTCAGTTTACAAAGAGACATACTGGTGTGTCTCTTTGTATGTGAAGTGAAATTGCGAAATGATGTTTTGCAGGGATTCTTCAGCAGCAGATGTAAAATCCCCCCTGTGAATTCTACCTTGCAAGTCTGTGTTTCTGGCTATTGGATTACATAGCATAGTCTTAACAGATTTAATTTCCAAACTCTAGTGGAAGCGTTGCTGTTTTTCTTGCAGAACACGAATCAAGTTGTCTCTGCCTTTTTCTATTTGTCTCCTGTCATTTTTGCAGCGTTTTCTAGTGGTGTAAAATTGAATGTAGATAAATACAGCATTGTGAGGTCCAAAAAAACCCAGATAGGATCTCTTCTCCTTGTTTTAGCCCAATCCCAATAGACTTCAAAAGAAATAGTAGGAGTAAGTTGCAGTTCTGAAGTAGCCTGGCCCACTCTTTGGCTCGATTTGCTGTTCTACTCAGCCCTCCTCCATCTTCTGCTCTTTACAAGCATTTCTTCCTCTAAATAAGTGTTCTCACACTTCCCTTTCTTTTTTAAAAAAAATCTTTTAACCCAGTCCAGCAACATATACTCTGTGTGATCTAAAAAGATCCATGTCCTTTTTTTTTTTTTTTTTTTTTTTTTTAAAAATCGTGTACTTGAGCCAACTTTCATCCAAATCCCTCAGGCACTTCTGGCAGTCACCTGAGTGACACAGTCTGACTGTCTCTGGCTGGTGCACTGCATTCAGCTGGTACATCTTCTCAGCGTTCTTGGTAGAGCTCTGTCTCTGAAGAGGCATCATTCAGCCACAGACTTCTGTCAGCCTGCTTTGTAACATCTGCCTAGATTGAATTAGCATCCCTGCAGGTGGTCTGTCTCCAGCTACATTGTAATGAAATGGAAAGGGGCTGAAAGCAACTGAGAGCACTAATAATTTTTCAGGGGAACCAGCTAGGCCAAAGTACTCTCTTTAAACAGTAGAGCTTGCTCAAAAAATCCCAGTCACTAAAGCATTATTTTCCTATATCAAAATCTTCCACCCTGCTGTGTGATGGACTACTGATAGCAGTCTCTGTGCATTCAGACTAGTTCTTTTACCCAGTGCCTAAGTAATGAATAATGGAATTTTCATCAAGATTGGGGGAAAAAAAATTGTGACATCTCAGTGCCCCATAGCATAGGCAGTGTAGGTTGTTTTATTTGCTTTTTTTTCCCCACCACCTTGTACCAGTCTTATTAAGCTATTGAAAACATCTAAGCTGATGTAAACACCTGACTTTATCTCAGTCTAAGAATGACTTTCTGCCACTCTGCAAAAGTGAAAAAAATAAGTTATTTTACAGCCCTTTGAAGACATGATTTGAAGCAGTTTAAAGTGAGTTTCAACTTCACAATGTTACTTTTTAAGTTAGAAGATACATTGTAGCAGAAAATTAAACGCCTTAACCTTAAACGTGAAGAGTATAACTTCACTTTGAATAGAAGTACACCAGTTTCATAGAGTAAATGGGATAGGCCAATGAGTCTTCCTCTGGTCAGAGTATGAGCTATAATCCAGAAGCTGAATGGGTGATCTACACATTCAGTATTTTTTTTTCCTCTCCATTAAATGTGTTACTCTGTGGTAAATTTATTTGAAAGTACCAAGGAAATAATTATTAGATTCTGTGTTAATATTTGTTACCTTAAACACTGAACTATCAGAAAGTTTCAGAAATACTTTTTTTTTTATAGAAACCTTTGCAATAATTTTTTATCTCCACTTCACAGATAACTACCTAAAGTAGAGAGGATATTAAGGGCTTGGATATGTTTCCTCAACACAGCTGTTTAGAGGAATGCAAGGCCATCCAGAACATCCACATTAGAGTAAAAAACCCAGCATTTGCCTGTCTGGATTGTGGTTCAGGCTTTGGATATTTTAAAGACTATTAAATACATATGGGCAACTGAAACTCAGCCCCAAGTGCCCTTTAATTTGAGCTGTCAATCTGAGAAATACCTGTGATCTGTTTTTTTTACAGAGCAGTTTAAATCATATTAGTGCTTAATTGGTGCGCATCACGGCTTCTGTTGGCACTGGTTGAAGGTCATGTGTACCGAGAGCCAGGTTGTCCAGGTGGGCATCCAGAAGTGGTCACCCCTAAGCACACTGGTCTCTGACCTCAGCTGCTCCTTTGACACTAGCAGACTAAAGGACATGCTTCTCAGCACTTTGCTTAATAGTCACCTGAACCCAGAAACACCTGAGGTCTCCAGGCTGGGCTTTGTGAGGCTTGTTGAGGAACGGCTTGGCTGAGTCACTGCTTGGCAGCTCAGCCCCCCCTGAGACACATGCCTAAGTGCTGTCAGGATGTGAGGACTGCTCTTGCCCTATTTACAGAAGCAGGTTTCTTAAGTTTTCTCAGAAATCCTCACAAAAGACAGTTGTTACCACAGCCCTGAGGATACCACCAGCTCTGACCATCCCTAGCCACATTCTGGGGCTCCCCCCACCTGCTCACACCCCAGGACCCCATCTCATCCCCCAGAACCACTGCCCCAGAGATGCCATAGCAGGGCCTGTCTCCACCTTCCCACAGCTCTTGCCTGCCTAACCAAGGGCCCTGCCAAGTTGGGCTTCAGTCTCTGCTTGGCTTCCTGGCTTGGCCTTGGATCTGGATCATTGCCATAGACCTGGTCAGCTGTGTCCGAGTCTGATTTCCCTGCATCCTGTGCCTTGCTACACCCTGACATACAAAGAGTAAAATAGAGCATCTGGTCTGATCCCCTTTATTAGGAGAGATAAGATGCTGACATACTATTTGTACTGATGTTGGGGGTTTTTTGTTCATTGGTTTCCTCATTTTGCTCAACCTGGGTGTTGTTCATCTCAAGACAATAATTAATCCATTTTCTTTCAACATAAATGCCATCCAGAAAAATCGGAATCCTGACATGTGCACAGTAAGCATACAGAAAGCTGCTATCTTCTATATGTGGGGCTAAGGAGCTTTCTGGTATGGGTGCCCTGTCTCATCAGCTGAAACAATCAGCCTTTTCATGACATCTTTAGTACAGGAGGGATTAAACAATGGAGGAGTGTGAGTGTTCACATAGGCACAACTGACATCAATTTCTAATTCTTTGCAAAGGATAGTGCAGTTAAGCCAACTGTGTTACATCTTCATTGCACATTTTCTGTGCACAAGTTACCACAAGAGAAGTGTGTGCATGGGGGACGTCCAGTAAAAGACCGGGTCACTTTTCAGTTTCCATTTTAAAGGGAAGCTTTTAGGCATCTGTTCCAAAGACTGTTCCAAAGATTGTTCAAGGCTGTGAAGCCCAGAGGAGATCCTCAAAGATACTTCTGTGCAGTTCAAAATAAAATGCGTAGTTTGGAAAAAGAAAAGGGGTGTAAGAAATGCACCCATCCTCAATAGGTGCCAGTGTCTGGCTGCTCAGTGTGCTGTCTTTCTGTAGTCTCCCTTCAGGGTTTTTGTTCCCTCCTTATACAGGGGACTGGGTGCATGTGTGTAAGATGCTGTGAAGCATTACATTGGAGGCAGAATGCTGAAATGTTAGGTGATAAGAAATGATGTCGTGATGTTTAAATTCTACCTGTAAATTTAGGTGATGATGGCACAGATTTTCCTGTCTGAGAGCCAAGCAGACCTGTTAAACACCTGAGTGAGCCTCAGAGTAACACATGCTGTAATACAGTCCAATCATGAGGTAGTGTCTGTGACCAAGCAGCTTAATTTAGGTTGCACAAGTCACGTGCACTCTCAGACATCCTTACTTTGGCTTGTCTAACAGAAAGAATCTGATAAACCTTGAAATAATCTTTCCCTAAATACATTTTAATGAAAGTCAAATAATTGATCAAACACTAAACATACCATCTTAGTCAAGAGAGTGGAGGAGGCAGTTACTTCACAGGCTTCATACTTGTCTCTGTTTATTGATAGATATACACATGGCACAGAGTTTGGGACATTTTACTAAGGTGCAGTTTTATGCTTTCATCAACAGCTTTACAGAACGATTTTTCTATTCTACAGCAACGGAACGAGCTTGCACACATGGCTGTTGAAATCGATGCACTGCCGCTAGTAGTGCCGACTGTAGAGTGCTGAAGTCCAAGGGAGTAAGGACAAATGGGGCTCGGGGGCCACCAGAGGCAGAGCATGTCCCGTGCTGCGTCACATGGAGCACAGGCTGCTTCAGATGCTGTTGATGAAGAAAGGATGAGGCAGGAAGGATTGTGGTCCACGCGTAGACAGCCTGCACATTATGCTTGTGCGTATGCTTGTGTAACTCGCGTTGCAAAATTGTAACTACGCATCTGGCCTCATTAGATATGTTTCCTTAATTCAAGATGTAGCCATTTTGCAGGGGGAGATGTCAAATTTCACCTCTAGGGTTCTCTCAGGGTTGCAACCTGGATTTAATCAGTAATCATTTTGAGGCTGTCAGCTCTGTGCTCCCGGGATGTCACTTCTGTATTCAATTTTGTATTTATTTTTTTTTGTCTGCTCAAATTCCCTGTGGCGTGGTCTTTAATTTATTTTTTTTGTTCCAGTAGCTTTTTTTCATGTTTCTTGCGTGCATCTCTCAGGCTTCAAGATCACCAGCAGAGAAACAGCTGAGTGACAAACGACATCCAGGGCAGTGTGCGTGTTTAGAGAGAGAGTGAGGAGGTCTGATAACGCTTGATACAAAGGGATTTGTCTTCACAGAATGGTAGGACACGATGCACATACCTTCCTCTGAGACGTGTGGCTTTCAAAGAGTTTTTTTAATGATAGAAAAAAATGTTTGTGTAACTAAAACCTTACGTTTTCTTTTCCATAGTAACAGTTTGCTCTCGAATGCAAACCTGTTTTTGAGCACGCCAGTTTCTTTGTCCCGAAGCTCTTGAAGGACAAACTGCAGCAGCAATTGCTTTCATGCTGATGACTGCTACAAGGACGGACCTAATTTTGTGATTCATAAATATAATTAAATTCTAATTTATAGACATGATCTTTTCAAGATATAAAGCACCCAATCAGGCCAGAGCAATTAGAATTTCCACGTCGTTTTGTTTTTAGTATAAATTCATTATGTCTGTCTGCACATTCTCAATCTTATGGTTGCCATTAGACTGTATTAATGAGAATGTGACACTGAGCCAATCTTAGCAACAGCAGCTGTACCAACAAAATGCTCTCCTGAGGAATATTGATTTCCCTTCTTGGATGTACTTAAACAAAGGCTGGTGTTGCAGACATCTTAACCTGTGTGTGCTTTAGTCTTCTGAATATTATTACATCATTGCCTTTTATTTACGAGAGAGGATTATTCTGCACTTTGGCAGAGGTGTGGTCTGAGATGCATGGGATTAATAGTTTACTTTATAGTAGCTAACATTAACCATTTATCAAAAATATGTTTTTCTTGGCAGACTTTTTCAACAATTCTGCTTTTGACATTGAAAAAATAAATAAATAAATAAATATATGAGGCAATGGTGGGGAAGAAAGGAGAGCACAAAACACAGGATAGTACTGAACTCCTGGTAGTGGAAATTGATCTTTTTCTCCTGAAAAATGTGTGGCATTTCTGTAAAAGCTGCAGAGAGGAGACCAAAATGGCTGCTTGGGATTCTTGGTGCTTGCTGCAGGGATGTTCTGTCAGTTGTGCCAATATTTAAAGATTGCTGGGGAGCTGGGCAAATATAGCAGAGCAAAAATGTATAACTCTTCTCAAAAATGCAGTCCATGCATTTCTCTTTCTGGCATTTTAACACTCCTTCCTCTGTGTACAATGTAAGCATGTACTGTTTCATTTGATAACAATGTCATGAGACTGAAAAGTGCCCTGGGTGTCAATGTGAATTAAATATCTGCTCTTCAGAAGCCTGATGTGCTTCAGCACAGGTAAAGATCTGTAAGTGAATTACTCAATGAATGAAAAGCAGATCTGGATGTGATCTGAAGGGGGAGCATCATTATAGTAGAGGCACTTAGGTGTGTCCATTCTGATAGCTGTTAATTAAAACTTGAGAAGAAGTTTGTACTTCTTGCTGAAGTAAAAGAGAACCAAATTTCAAACCCATAATTAAAACAGGTAGCAAAGATCAGATTAAGAAGTGGCTGCCAAAGGAAACGGCTAGGGTGGTAATCTGGGGCTCTGCTTCACCGTCGCAGTAGGGACATTCTTGTTGCATTTCGTGTACTGAATTGCAGTTGTCCAAAGAGGCCCACTTGAGCTCTCTGGCAGCAGGCTAAATATATGGTCAGCAGGAAGACCACTGCTAGAGGGAGGGCATGAAGAAAGCTGTGGCATCTGCCAAATGCACTAGTGGACAGAATGGAGATGAAGACAAAGTGCAGGACAAATGTCTTTGCTGCTGGTTAAAGTTAGGTGCTCAGGACTTCAGCCCAGGTAGCACAGGTTCAAAGGGGCAACCAAAGTGATGGAAGACCGTGATTAGGTTCATGGTGGATGCTGTTCAGTTTATATCTTTGCTTTTTATTTTGTTAAAGAATGTTTGTTTCTAACCAGAGGCTGTGGCTAATTGTTGGGGAGGGAGGCTGAGGGTTTCTTACTCTGGTGGCTGCGTGCTGGGTCCTGTGGAGCCTTCTGGAGGAAAGGGGAGACTGACCCTTGAAAGGGAGCAACTGTGTGTAGCTGAGGGGCACCCTTGCTGAGAGTGAAATAGGGCGGGCAGAGCATGCGAAAGACAACAAAGAACAGGGAGCCTGCAGCAGAGCAGACAGTGGAAGACAGCTGGGAAAAACAGGGAGCAGAAAAAGCCAAGCCCCAGGGGTCATGTGATTTTTTTTTCCCCCAAGAGGCCCAGAGGGGACTGTGCAAACTTCAGTACTGTGCAAATCTCAGTCTTGTCCAAAAAGCAACTGAGTTACTGAACTAAGATCAGGCCTAGAGCCAAAGGATCTCACTACAAGGACACAGTGGATGGGGGGAGGTACTCGTTTATAAAACACTTTTATTTATAATCTGTCTCATTCTGAGCTTTCTCTGTTTTAAATAGTTTATTCTTGTTCATGTTGTGATGCAGCCTGACTCTAGAGCTTGCAAGCACAGCATGGCTCAGGGGGCACTTGGTCTGAGAAATAGGTGCTGACAGACCCACCTCAGGGTACTGGCAAACTTGGGGTCCCTTCACAGCTACGCAATTCTTAGTGACATCCTGGCAGGCTGGCTCCCGCTTCAGAATGAGAAGGATATCAGATGAGGAAAGAAATCATTAATTTTATTAAGGTTCTATGTGCATGTTACTGGGCTTACTAATCGTTACTAATTCAGGTATGTGATTACTTGGATTTGATATGAAACTTGATGGCATTTTCTTTTTCTTTGTGTGTCTCCTCCCCCAGTTTCTTCTGCATAACTTTTCTCAGTCTTCTATTAGTATATGGTAGCTATATCTATTTAAAATAGAAGCTCAGGTTTAAATTTTAAATAGTTGTCTTTTGGTGATGATTTGACTCTAGGCCTGTTTTTACTTTCTATAAATACCTGGGCCAAGTTCTATTGATGCCACTGTCCTTTCATTTAGGGCATGGAAGTTTATTACTCTGCAAATTCAACAATGAATAGCAGTACATCATAATTTTACAGATCTTAATATTAATTGATAAAATGCTGGCTCTAACATTAGATATTGAGTTGTCAAGAGTTTATGCTGGAAGAGCCTTCTGAATTTTTTTCCAGTAAAGTACTTCTGATGTTAAATAGTGATTCCACAACTTCTTTATCATCAGCTACATGTGATACCTTAAGTTTTCCTGCCTGTTTGATCACAGAATAGCTTTTGGGAATTCTTTCTTTAGTTTTCAGTGTATGATTTTTCTATAGTTTTCCTAAACTTGGTTTAGTTACTTGCTCCCTGAGCCACGTGGATGATGAAATGCAGTGTACACGTCACTTTCAGTTTTGAAAACAGGGTAAAGAAATAGATCTATTAAGAAGATTAATGAGGTGAATAGAGGCAGAAGTAAAAGGAGCTAGTGGCTCTGTTACACTTCATCAAATAGGAGTAAAGTCCTCGACATTATAGAGATGTGTGTGCAGTAAATTCAAAGAGGCACAATACATGTTTGACAGCCTATTTACCAAATATCTGTGGGGAAAAGCAAACAAACAAAAAACCAAACCAAAACAAAAGCCGCTAAACTAAACAAAACCTCTAAATAATGCCAACAATCCTTATTGGATCTTTCTTTCCACAGGAATTGGTGATCTGGTAAGTAAACTGACCAGTGGATGGGGTTAGCATGATATAACCATGGGGTTAACATGATATAACCATGGGGTTAACATGATATAATGGCATGTCCTTGGCCATTAAATAAATCCAGCAATTACTGGATGTTAGCTAGTTGTGCGGTCTTGATTGAGAAGATCGGGGCTCCATCTCTGCTCGTGTGGTGAACCCAAAAGTAGACATGATATATGGTAGTGACATCTGAGACACACTGAGTGAATCATGTTTTATTAAAACACATATTCCTTGATTTATCCACAGTTCCAGATTCCAAACCAGGCTTGATTGGGAAGAACTGCAAACTCTGCACTATGCTCTCTGAATTAATATTTCAATAAAGTTTAAGACCATAAGATATTCCAGTGATTAGTTTTCCTTGTACTACAAGCCTTTAGGTCTTTTCTACTTACCAGTGAGAGGCATCTTTACAAGATCAGCCCTCTAAAAAAAAGAGGGATACCTGTGTAATCTGAAGGAATTACTGCAGCTTTTCAATGGGGAACATTACCTGAAATATGTTCTGCTTGTCACCCATGACAAAATTCTTGATTAATCCATTTCTGCACCTGTAATCTGCACCCTTCAAGAAATCAATACTTTTCATTGAAGAGGAGTAATTAAATCCTTTTATGTAGAAACCTTCTGAAATATGTCATAGACTTTTACTTGAAGAAAATCAAAATGCATCCCTTTAGATCTCTGTGAATCCATTTTGCTAGTCCAGTGATGGACTTCTTAGGCAACTCTGAGAGCTCACACCATTAGTTATTTCATTGAAATAGTGGTGTATGTTCTAGATTTTACCTTCTCCAGCATTTAAATCATAGAGTAAAATATTTAAGAACGTTATACCGGAGAAAAGTATTGGGATGCTGTTATTTCATTAGAATACTTCAGTATTTTATTTAGTATTTTCATTAGAGTACATTAGAGTATTCTGAGCATGTTTTGGATGTTTCTACACATAAAAAGCATGATCTCAGCAGTAAGTCTCATTTCACTGTGAAAATTT
This sequence comes from Actenoides lindsayi, assembly GCA_025331215.1. Lineage (NCBI taxonomy): Eukaryota > Metazoa > Chordata > Aves > Coraciiformes > Alcedinidae > Actenoides > Actenoides lindsayi. The sequence continues at coordinate 78,683 of WTSP01016693.1, read as the reverse complement.
GGTCTTATGAGAATTTGGAAGGGTTGTCTGTCCTGGAGACTACTTATACACATAATCAACTCTCTGTATCACTCTACAGTCAGTTAATTTTTTGTCTTCTTTCTTTTCCTGATCTTTCCTTGTTCTCCATTCAAAAATAGCCAATCTGCCCATGAATAATCTCTGTTTTGTAGGCTGCTAAACCGCTGAAAACTGCATGCATCTATAAATATTTATTTCTATTTCTGTGCTTAGGAGTTTCCACACTGGACCAGTTATGCATGAATGGCCCATTTTAGATGGTTACCAGCATTAGGTGCTTCACAAGACAGGAATATCTCATAATGCAGGCATAGTATAGGTCATCTGCCCCTCTTCTCCCTATAAAAATTTGTCTGACCCTATTCAGTGGTTAGAGAAGGGAGTAATTTCAGTGGCAAAATCTGAATACCTTTTCAACCTTTCATGTATGCTCACTCTAGTAATGTGTGTGTATATATAAATACCTGAAGAGTCTGAAATCACAAGAGGTATGTTACTCATGTTCCTTCTCCTATTGCAAAAAATATATACTATGTTTCTAGCATATACTGTCAAAACTATACATTGGCACGTGGAATTCTTGCATACTTTTAGACCTCTAATGACAACAGTCATTTTGTTTTCCACAGGAAAATGGCGTTGATCCTCTTCAAATAAAGCTCAAAGCTTTCTTCCCAGGTCTGAGAAATCAATATATTGGCATGTTCTTCCTCTTCACTGTCAAACAGAATCTCAGTTATAGTCATAAGTCTTCTGTCATAAACACCATCCCATGGTGAATGAAAATAAACATTTGTTTCTGAGGGTTAGTGAAACATATTTTCTTACATTTTCTACTACTGATATGTACATAGCTAATCTGGATTTGTCTGCAATTTCTTGCAGTTTCTATATTGATAGTATTTCTTTTATAAAGGTTTGGCTGCAGAGACAGGGGAGCGGTGATGTATAAAGGGAATGGTCATTGTCTTTGGGAGGGACTGAGTGTGCTCTTGGGAAGACCTTTACAGATTGTAGGGTGGAAGGAGCAAGAATTGAGCCAGGGATTTACCCTGCAGTGATAAAAAAAGAAGATGCAGATCGATGCATGTAAAAAAATTTGGCCATGTCACAAAAACACTTTGTGATGACAAAGCATGTTTCTGATAACAAAGTTAAAAATATCTCTGACAAGTCAGTGTTTTTTTACCTCTTCCAATTTGTAGACCACTGGATATTTTCCAAGGTTTTTTTTTTTTTTCTCTAATATATTTTATGCCCTTTAAAACATCAGAAACATAGATTGCTGTATAGCTGCTGCAACTTCCATTTTGTTAGTCATGTCTGGTGACCTTCTTCAGTCATCCTTGGACTCCAACAGTGCAGTGTAGAAAGTACTGCTAGACCTGATCTTACTCTTTGATCCATGCAATTATTTTTCTTAATTTAGGGATTTCCTATAGAGGTGGTTGAGGCCTTGGTGGAAATATATATGTGCAAAAGGAAGCTGAGGTTGTAGCTCCTAAGGAATAAACTGGTGGCAACTTTTTTCATTATTTAAAATATGTAGAATAATCTTGCTCAATTGGTAGGTCTAACATCCAACGCACTGTTTTGATGGGGTTTTTTTTAAATTTCTTTGTGGTTTGGATTGGCACATTGAAAGCAATGTGACTGAAAAATTCTGTATTGATACAAGTGTACATATGTGTAAACTTGCACATTCCTGTGTTAAGTTTCAAGGATAGAGAAACATTTATTCTGAATATTTGACCAACAGGTTTCCATAATTCCAAGAGTGAATCAAATAGTTCCTGTACATAACTGACCATTGTCCTTGTGTATGGTCTTAAGGTGTATGTCCTTATCTATATAAAGAAAAAATACATATTAATATTTTTTAATAGATTAGATGCTGTTTCTCATGGCCAAAAGGGACTGACCTCTGCATAGGTAGGCCGTTTAGTTGCACTGAGGTGCTCCTGTATTGATCTGCACCTGGTCAGAGTGATGTCTTTTTGTCTCAGAAAGACATACAGGGTAAAATTGAAGACTTTTTTCTCATCAGTCTTTTTTAATAGTTAATGACTGTAAAAATGTACAACTATATACAACTAACTTCTGATTTAAATTAATCTTCCTTTTGATTTTTCAAATTCAAAAGCTTCTTAGTTTCCTGTGTTTTCTTCTTATTAACATATTTATCTACTGTTGTTGAGCTGCCTATCAGACTTTATAAAGAAAGTACTTTTAAAGGCTTAATTTCTAAGGTTATTTTCATATTTCTTGATTCTAAATGCGAAGTAAAAGAGTGATTTAGTTAGTTTTGATTTGATCATACTTGAGGGAGTCGTGTGTATTGAAATAGTTGGTCATCATCATAAATGTGGAGTTGTTCATTACTGGTTTATGTTTAACACAAAATTTTGATATTTCAATATTAGACAATTATTGAATTTTAAATTATTTCTTATCTTTTTGTTTGTTTGTTTCTTGTTTCATTTTCCTTGTCCTTTAGTTCTTAAATATTTTTAGGTTTTTTCAGTGTCTTCAGTTCTTTATTCTGTTTCTATCCTTCCATATTATTTTCCTGTCTCACTTTTCCCCAGCTTTATGCCTTGTATTCTTTCATGTTTCTCCATTTGCTTGTCTTACTTTTCAGTCTCCCTTACTGATGTACCTTTTGCCTCAGCCAACTTTTGCTTTCCTACCTCTTTTTGATTGTTGCTTGAGAGAGACTGTCATGACCATTTAATGCTCCCTTCACCTGGCAATCGACCATGGTATCACTGATGCCAAACTACCATATGTGAGAGAAATTCAAGCTAGGCTAAGAGTATCAGCTGTTATTTTCCTCATCATCCTAGTTGCTTTCCAAAATTGCCTTTTCCTTTATTTTGTTAGTTCAAAATTCTTGGGCTCAGTTGTGTCCCTAGAGCTTGCAATGCACTGTTTTAAACTAATGCATGGGTTCTTTACTTTTATTTCTCAAGGGAAAGAGGAGCTAAAACTGAGAAGAAACCTAGTTCTATCAGTGTCCTTTTTTTTAAAATTATTTTTGTAAGGAAATTATCCTGAGACTTGCCCAAGAGCTGGGAGTCATGCTTCTTGGCTGCTATTGCTCCTTGGGACACAACCAAGGAATCTGAGATAGCTGTAGTGTTTGTGTGTCTGCTGCGTACTGTTGAAGAGATATGGTTCAAATGCTGTCAGCCCTCAGACCATAATCCAGAAGTTGGACAGGACAGCTCAGCCAGTTTTTAATGAAAACCTCATCCTTTGTGGCTCAGCTCTGCATCATGCTTGACATGCTCTTTTTGTTTGGCTACCAGAATGCAGTATATTCTCCAGAAAATATGAATTTGGACTTCAATTCTAGAGGAATCATAGAATGCCTTAGTCTAGAAGGGACCTCAGAGATCATCTAATCCAACCTCCCCTCCATGGGCAGGAACACCACTCAACTAGACTAGGTTGCTCAAGGCCTCATCCAACCTGGCTTCAAACACTTCCAGGAAAAGGGCATCCACAACCCCTCTCACCAATCTATTCCAGAGTCTCACCACCCTCATACTGAAGAACTTTTTTCTAAGATCCAAGCAAAACCTATTTCCCCTCAGTTTAAAACCATTTCACCTCATCCTATCTCTGCACACTCTCGTGAAGAGTTCCTCTCCAGTCTTCCTGTAGGTTCCCTTCAGGAACCAGCACCTATCCCAGAATCTGAGGAAGAATTTGCAAGTTCAGCCACTTCAGTAAAAACATCTATACACCATACTGGCAAAACAACTCACCAGTGACCGTGTGTATAACAGGTTCATGAGGGGTATCTGTTTGACATCATTGTTTTTGATGGAAAGTACAAGAATAAAACCAGATTGACTGGTTAACAGATTAACATAGCAAATCTCTGCTTTGCACTTAAGTGGAAAATGGTGCTTATTTTACATAGACTAATGTATTTTTCCTACAGAGTGCTTTTTTTTTTCTGAAAATAAGGCAACTAAAAGTCTTTAGGATTCTGAGTAGTATTTGTCATGTAGTTTTTCTCATGTTACTAGGTATTAGGCAAAACACTCAGAGGGATTTCAAAGCTAGTCAGGCTAAGTTAGCTGAGGACACGTGTCCATTTGTAGGAAATAAAAGAATCACTTCCTCTCCTGCTAGTTGGAGCCAGCATGGAATGGTGACTACTCTAAAGAACCAAGTGTCAAAGAAAACAAAGAAACAGCAAAGTCTTATTCTGGAAGCTGTCACTAAAATGTCATCTGTAAGGTGAATATTTCTACCATTTGCAATGGTAGCTGCAGGGAGGCTACTGCGTCTTGCTGATGTTATCTTTGATGTGTTCCTAATCCTTCTTATCAGAGATCACTTGTAAAAGGTTCAGCATAACTTTTGTTTGGTATGTTTTAGTAATAGACATGAAAAGCATTCTTCATGGTGATGCTGAATCTTACAAAGGACAGGGTTCTACCCTTGCTTTTCTTGCCTGTGGCAAAATTGAAGGAGAACTGCTCACTTGTTGAGGGCAAACCTACCCCATGGCCTGGGAAAATGGCTCACAGCAGTGAAAAGGCTGATCATTAAAGACAGAATGATAACTTGAATCACCTCTTTGTAAGTGGGAAGGCAATAGTATATACCCTTAACTGATGTCTTCTGCTTATCCTAAAAATGGCTGATAGGAAAGAACCTATGATAGAAAGTGCAGTTTCAATGAGATCATGTTTACAGTATTTAAAAAAAAAAATTTAGGAAGGAGCTCCTACAACAATAAAACTACCCATAGAAGTACTTGAAAACACACTACTATGTAATAAATTAAGGCTACATAAATTTGTGCAAACAGAACTGCTTCCTATTCAGCTCTGGATAAGGCTTTCAAAACCAACATCATTTACACCATTTCCTAATTGCAGTTGAAAAGATGCACCAAACCTCCCCTCAACTCTGTAAAATCTTGGACAGAATCAAAGAAAATCACTAAAGAAGAAAACAAAATTAAACAAACAAACAAACAAAACAAAACAACAAAAAAACCCCAACAACCAAAACAAAAAAACACACACACCCCCCCCCCCCCACAAAACCCAACACACTAACAAGTGTTACACTGATTGCCTCAGGATTATTCAGGAATAGATAACTGGACGCTCTGCCCCTTTCCTAAAA
>WTSP01016693.1:58019-72986 GCA_025331215.1 Actenoides lindsayi | reverse complement strand
TTTTTTTTTTTTTTTTTTTTTTTAAATTTAAATAAAAGGAGTAGGGTTTTTTTTTAGTTCACAAGGTAAAAAAGGAAGAATATTTAATTTGGGTGATAGTGATATAGAGAAGACAGTTGAAATCCAATATACAGAAACATCCTTTGTGCTGCAGTTTTTAACATCTCTTCCATAATTGCAGTTTGCCCACCTACTATCGCTAGTATTTGACATGCTTAAACTTGCATTCTAGAAGAGAAATTTGTCCCCCAAAATGACCTGACAAGGATAATAAAAGTAAAATGTTCTGCCCTTTTTTTCTCATATAATTACATCTTCCAGGATAATTTTGCTGTTTATTTTATTAACATAATGCTTAGGTAGACCTCCCTGGGTTTTATACAAACAGATTATAAATAAATATGGTGGGATTGCTGTTGCTCATGGCATCTTTTTTGTATCTATCTGTTATTGTTTATGATTGTTGGAAAACGGTCTTTTTTGTGTGTGTGTGTGTGTGCTTCTGAAAATTTTTTTTCATTGTAGGAATATGAATATTATCCTACAATTAATGCTTAAAATATGTTCTCAGCTAGGCACATTTTATTATTCTCTTTATTGACACATTCAGGCAAAGAGAGAGCATCTAATTCATCCCAGATCATGAGTAAGTAGTAGTTGAGGTAATATGGTGAGAGTATCCAGATACATAAGTTTTCGTTACAGTTTACTGGGCTGGATCTAAGCAAACTGACATATCTGTAGAAATATGTTCCTGTGGTTGTCTTGATGGCTGTAAAGTTTGTTGTAGACAAACTGTGCAGATATGTGTAGACTTGTTGCTGAAAATGTCTCGTTAACTGATTTCAGTTCTAAGTATCTTTTTGTGTAGTTATTTGAGGAGTGGAATTTAATTAAGTAATGACTGCTTTTAAACTCTTTTTATCTCTAAGGATAATTGGTGTTTTGGTTGTTGTTTTGTTTGTTGGGGTTTTTTTGTTGTTTTAATTTTTTTTTCCCCCAGTGATTTCCTGTAAAGTTTTTCTTGAAGCTTCTTATTGTTTGCTGCCACAGAGGCAGTTGGTGCTTCTCTGGAAATTCTGGAGTAGAAAGAAGCCAATGCTAAATGTTCCAAAGCAAGATAAGAATATTGAATATATATATTGAATAAATCATAATTCTTGACACACTCTAAGGAATGTTAGGAATGCTACTTCCCTTCCTAAATCCACACTTCATGAAAGGAAGCCTAATTTTGACTCTTTGGGCAGGGGTACTAAACAGACAAAACCAAGATCTTTTTTTTTCAAAACACTGAAACAAAATATTTATTTTTCAGGCATTTTTGAGGATTAAGTCTTGTCAAAATTTGACTCATCTTTATTGAACTACAATTGGCCCGCACTGATATGTATATTACTCTTTCCTTCCTCTTTCCTCATTAACATCATTCAACTGTAGAGAGAAGGAGCTCTGAAAAACAGACACAGTAAATCCAAAAGGGTTTTGGAATAAAGAAGAGATACACAAACTCTGAAGCATGAGACAATCAAGCATATTTAAGATTGCTGTGAGGTATTTATAAGTGTAGATGAATCTCTGGATGAAATCTTTAAGTGAATTATGCTGTAGTTCAACAGGGGAGACCTAATGTTGAGTGGTCATGGTTCTAGTGCAGGTTACTACCAGCCATTTCAAGGGCAAGGCAAGTGGATTGTACAGTCCTCAAAAGCAACATAATACTCCTAGTAGCTATGTCTTTCTCACCCCTACTCGGCTGAGAACATGTGGATCCAGCACAGCTTCATGTCTATTAGGGCAGTTCACTAAGGGTTTTAATATAGTGTGACTACAGTGAAAAGGCTGAGTTGTGAATGGTGTTAGGACCTTAGGACCCTTTTGACCTCTCTCCTCTCAAAAAGATGTGGAAGGGGATGATATTATTTGTCTATCTTTCAACGTCTTTGGAGTTTCCAAATTGATTAAGATGAGCACTAAAATAAATGTCACCAGTAGTGATACATGTTTTGTTTCCAAGATAGTGATGTTAAAAACACATGCTGCAAGGGCAGTTGTAGTTGCCAGCCAGTAGCAGCTCTTGCTTTACTAATCCTTTCTCATTTCTCTTCTCTGGTTAATCTTGCTTTGGTTTGCTTTGTCAGTATTTTTTCATCATTAACAGTCACCTGGATTTTGCAGATTTCTGTCTCTTGTCTGTAACTCATCTATACCTGCATGTACCAGTACTGTTGTTGAATAACAGAGCTCAAATTCATGCTGGATTTTCTTCTGATACTTCACCATTAAGGGCCAGGTATGAAGTGCTTACCACTGTCTCCAAATTTAAGTTAATTTGGAATTTATGTTTAGTAAATAATCTTGAGAAAGAGGATCATTGATCTAAGCTGTTCAGTTTGCTTTGTAACTTATTGAAACTTGTGGTTCCTGATGGGATTTCTCTATTCAAAGCAATTGTGGAAGTCACATTGATTTTAAATAAAAGGAAGCAAAAAATAGCCACAGGCATCCACCCCTATATGTGTGCCTGCCATTTAGCTGCCTGTAGGTGACCTCTTGTTTACAAAGTATTTATGATTATTGGTCGTATTCTTAAGCAAGCCTGAAGTATCTTTTGAGACTTTTACTTATTCTGCTTGCAGCTTTTGCTTTTAATTGCTGAGTTACACAGGATTGCCTATATGTACTTTCTCACTGTTGAAACAGTAAATAAAAGGGATATATAAGACAAATGTATTGAATAGTGTTGGACACTAGATCCTTGAATGCCATTTGCTTTCTAATTTAGTGATAAACAAATACTTTTAACAGGTGTTAAAAGAGGTAGCTATCTTTCAACTGACCATTTTATTGCCTTTACTTGAAAGTATTTACAAGCTATCTCCATATGTCTGTGCACATTATATAGGAGTTGTTGGTGAAAAAAAGTTTGGCTAGGCAAGACTGGCTGCATGAGAACAATCCCTTCGGATCTCAAATTCTATGACATTTTTCTACTGACCTTCTACTGAGGTCAGTTAGATCTCTGACATTGACCTCAGTGAAAGAAAAAGATCCGACCTTTCATAAAACACCCCAGCCTCTGCTGAGATAGTAAGATCTGGAATAAAAAGCTACCATATTCTTAGGCTCAAAGGACACATGCTAATTTGGAGTAGAGGAATTAAAACTAAAATAGGAATACAGAGACTTTAGACCAGAATGGACAAGCCCCAGAGGCAAATGAGAAGGCGTGATTGCTGAAATTGCAGTATCGGTTTAACTAAAAGGAATTTCCATTTATATTTGTCTGAATGCCTGTGCTGTAGTGTATGTACAAGGCCATTCGTAAAAGGCTGCTGCTAAATTAAAAATTCTCAGATAAAATGACTAGGAAACAACATTTCTGTGATGAAGTATATACTAAAAATATTGACAGGAATAAATCTGCATTATTCTTATTGAGTGCTCATCCTACATCTTTGAAATTAATATTTGTTGAAGAAAATGAGAGGCAAATGAAACTGTGATAAATCTTTCCCAAATGTGTATCGCAAGTAAAATACCTCTTCTGTTGAAGTAGTTCTTGTTTTATCAACTTTGAAACAATGCTTGGCATAAATTCAGCAATGAAATAGTAAATATTTACAGGCTTAGCCCTTTAACAGTGAATTTTAGTGGTAAGCAAGTTTCAGAACCTTCAGGAACTTTTGAAAGAGCTGCACATCTTAGATTTTTGTTACTGCTTAAATTTTGCAAAAGCGGACCAATGAACTGTAATAAACAGTCATTCCTTTCTCCAAATTACAGTACTTTCTCTTTTTTCATTAAGCAGATTTTCAAGCAGCCTTTTTGATATTCTTCTTGTTTCTCTTTTACAATCCTTTCCAAAGATAGGAAACTTATAGGCTTACTTCAATAAGGTACACTTTGAAATCCATACCAATTAAATGCCCTTTTTGAGCTACTTCCTTCCTCCTATTGATTTACAAGGTGGTACTGTTAAATATTCTCACAAAACAAACAAACAAACAAAACCCTACGTGTTTTAGGAATATTTCTTCCAGTGTGCTCACTTTTGCAGATCTTGGTAGATTTGTTTTCACTTCCTGCTCCAAGCCATTGTGGGCTGTTAACACTTGCTATGTTTACTTTAGAAATGGCTATAATTCAAAGTGGGACAAGATGTTTAATCTCTCTGTTATCAGTAAAAGCTTGTAAAATACTTTTAGGGACTTTTTTTTTTTTTTTTTTAAACCATTAGGCAAATGTCCTACCAAATATTTAAGTGCAGGCATTTTTAAGCCTTTTTAAAGGTGAGCCCACATGAAGAATGTGAATTATGCACTTCAAGAAGCCTAACTGTAATGTGCAGGAATAAAAAGAGAATTTCTCTATCTCAAGTTTAATCTTGTTGTTACCTGTTAGAGTAACAAAGCAATTGAGTGGAACTAGGGAGGACCTTGCTAGGTTGCTTTCTTAAGAGGGGAAGCTGGTAATGAGATAAATTCCTTTCATTTCTGTTTTCATAGGGAACACTCACAATTTTGACTCTCTTAAACAGGTTGCTCAGTAAGAAGTTCAAAGATGTTTTTCATTCTGTGTAGCAGCAAAAGACCTCTTTCTGTATCTCCCCTGGCTGCTGGTAAATCTCTGGTTTTCTGTCAATACTTGCATGAAGTCAAACTTACTTGCCTGCTGCTAACCTGGGTTAATTAATTATTACCCTTTGCTGTTCATCAAAGCATTCTCCAGACAATCAGTTTGATTCATCCTTAGCTCAGTGGAATGAATTTGGGCTAAAGGGCATTCAGAAAAATATTTATGCAGGAGAATGGAGGGCAGTAACCTCAGAGTGTATGGAGATGGCCCAGGGCTGTGAAGAGGAGAAGTAAACAGTTAATACAGGTCAGCTCATAGCTGATGAGGACATAAGCTTTCTGGTTTTGTCAGCCTCTAAAATTCATCTCAATCAACTGGTGAACCAATGAAGCCTCTGTTTTTTCTGGGTTAATTAGCATTTGTTCAGGCCTTTCCATGTGGTCCAGTGACTGAACAATCGATTCTTTTGTTCCAACTCCCCCATTTTACAAGGAAGGCTTAATTACTACTCCCAGTTAGCCAACTCGTCATTTAGTTTTAGAGAAGTTTGCAGTTGCACATAGATCAAGGATAGTCACAAATATGAAATGTGTGAAAACTGGTTATATGGTATTCAGTCTCCTGTGTCTAGTGAAGTGTTTAATAGGTGGAGTGTTAGAAGAATTAGGTTTATTTTTGTCTGTCTTAAAAATATGGCTTCATGAAAAGCAGTGCCAGGACTTCTGGAGTTCTGCACATATTAATAAGGATTAAAAGTGTTGTTGCTGTGCATCAAGAGCTAGATTTCAATTTCTGTTGTAGTGCAGCCATAAACTCTACATATTAATGGTTATTTTTTAGCAGAGCATTGAAATAACTTTGGTTTTGTTTTTCAAACTTAAAATTTAAAAAGAGGCATCAGTCCTAGGGTCAGAATTCCTGGGGTGTGCACTCTTGCAGACCATGTCATCATTCCTCTTCAGAATGGCTGGAGAAGGCTTACAAATGCTTCCTATCCCATGGTTTCCTAAAATTGCTTTTATAGTTTGCCAGCAGTGAAAGAAATAGATCAGACAACAGACATTCTGAAAGAGCAGTAATATTTTACACTCTCACCTTTGAGAAAGGTCTCAACATGACTGGGATAATTAGAACCATTTGATCTTATGAGTAATCAGAATACAAGCAAGATTTAGGGTTTTCATGGTTTTTATTAAATTATTTTTTTTCCACAAGTATCAAAATAAGGAAGAATTAGACAACTGTATCTTTGAGAGTAATGTCTTTAATAACAATAGATTCTCTCTTCTCGTAACATTGGACTCGTGTACATTTTTTATGCTATCTGTAAAGGTAACGCATCAGACCCAAAATAAAAAATAAATAAATCCTTACTCATAACTGCAATTCTGCTTGTTTACCAGCTAAATGGAAAATAAGTCAGGATTTGTTTGGAATGATCATTATTTTGAAGCGCTTACCTCAAACTCACGCTACAATAGTACCAAGAGGCAGGAAGAATGTGATAGCACTGCTTCCATTGTAAATTAGTACCCAGCTTGCAGCTGTGTAGCTCGTTAAAAACTCTGTCATTTAGGGATATTTTGAAAACACAGAGGTCGATTAAAAAGACTGGCAGTGTATGGTTGTCAAACAGACATGCAATTATTGTCATAATATTGCCATCCATTGGATAGGAGAAATTATATGATGAACCGAGAAGCTGGTTTGTATCCTTTTGAGATTTCGCAGCACAATTTTCCCTTTGTTCAGACCAGCCGTCGCCCATCTCTGAATCTTTGAATGGAAGGACTGAGAGTGTTTGCTCCGTGAGCACTCATTATAACTTCTTTTTCAGTCCAGTTTCTGAGAGTGACAGTATTTTCCTCCTGCTTTCATACTGTCAATCTACAACTGTTTTACATTACCCTGTCCAGTCACAGAGATTAGCTTCTGACTGTCGATTAACAATCTGGCAACGCCTTTCCTTGACATCCCCTCTGTTCTCCAGAGAAGTTCTCCTCTTGCCATGCTGATGTTGCAGGGGATAATTTAAGGTGGGAATCTCACTCCTTCCTTCTATGAGAAAAATGAAGCATCCGCGGGGTTTGTTTCACATAGCACAGCCCTTGTATGGGTACGGTGCAAGTTGTCCTCATGTTTTAGCTCTGCACTGACGTGACTGTTTGTAGCTGTGAGTAAAGCTTGTTAGCTCTGCTCAGGCACCAGACTGCAGCTGTCTGATCTGCTGTTCACATCCTGCTGCCCACTTGGCAGTGTGGTTGTGTTTTGTGTACATGGCTTGAAGGCAAGGCCTCTTCTGGGGCCTGTCCAGTGTTCTCTCTTCTGGCCAACTTTTGCATCTGCTTTCTGGAAGCTGAGATGTGCTTTATGCACCTTTGGTGTTCTCTGCTCCTTATTGCTACAAACTGTGCCTACTGGTAAGCAAAAGCTCCAGTGGCACCCAGCTGACTTTTGGCTCCTGCTTTGCAACATTTAGAAGGTGCTCGTGTCTAAGGTGGCTGGGGTTGGTCACAAAGGGGAGCAGGGCTGGGGATAAAATCACTGTTCTGGTGGCTGTGGGAAGCATTAGGAAGCTCTACGTAAAGTGGCAATGTTTCTCTTAAAAACTTAAGTCATCTGCTTTTTCTTTCCCCTAGGATCTCCTTCACTGTTCTGCTCATTCTTGGATCACGTGGCTCCTGCAGTCAGCCTTCTCACCCTTTCCCCTTTTCACAGGACTCAGTCTTTCTCATTCTTCAGCCACAAGAAACACTAGAACCATCCCTCTCACCTGTCCCAGGGCAGCTGCTGCTTCCTATTCTCTTTTATCAGCTACTAAGAGTACTGATACTCTATTACTAAGTAAAGTACTACTAAGAGTTGTTGATAAGAGCTATTAAGAGTACAGGGGACAAGGCCAAAACCAGTTTATATATGGTTTGCAGTGTATAATTTTATGAAAATCATGAATATGATGTTCCAGTACTGGTTTTGAACTTTGTGACTGCCTTAACGAGCAACAACTTGTAATTGTGATATTGCAGAAGATTTCTACAAGATGGTCATGAAAGGCTCCTCTTTTTTGGTTAAAATCAATTGCCACTTCTATCTATAGAAATTAGCTAAGCTCTTGCTTAGCATTAGGTTCCCATCTTCATTTTTTCTTTGTCCTTTTGTGAGGTTCTTTGGGGGACTGGGAGCCGAGAGGAATACAAGTAATCCTTTTTATCAAGCTCTACTCATTTCAGTAGCTAACCCATTGCAACACTATGCTATGAATAGGCTTTTTTTTTTTTTTTTTTTAATTAGCATTTACTTTCTAGGGAAATTATTTTCTAAATGCAATGGACTTGATAAATTGTGCAGTCTTGTCTTACTACCTTTACTTCTGCAGTTTTGGAGAGGCAGAGTTCACAAGTGAAAACCAAGTACAACAAAGTTATGCCAAGTCACCAAGAGTAGCCCTGTCTTCAAGTAGAAATAGATTGAATGGATGGCTTACATTTTTTTTTAAAAAGAAAAGAAAAAAGTGAAGGAGCACATTCACTGTCATGAGGGTCCTCTGAGATGTGAAGATCTTCCTCTTGGTGAGTTAGTTACCCCAGAGGAGAAAAGAAGGGTGCTGGACAACACCAAAGAGATGCATTAAATGGGTACACATTTTAGGAGATGAAACAAGCAGGGTCAGGAGAAGAGAAGAAAGTAATTGGACGGGGTAAGGCCTGAAATTCTTTCAGTAAGAAAAAGAATGGCAACCTTACATCTCATCTAGTGGTTTGGGGTAGGTTTCAATAGTCTACACTCTGTCCAGAAGTACTGTTGGCACTGCAAATCAGAGGCACACAATATGTCTGCTCCCCTAACCACACTTTTATGGTAAAGGTCTGGAAGTTTTGGAGATTCTTGGGAAAAGGCATCATCAGGACTTGTGTAGGTAAATACTGCCCCTCTAGTTAGCTCTGATGTGATTCCTGAGTCATGGGAATGTTAATAAGCAGGATGGAAATGTAAAATAAGAGGTTACAGAAGCTGACTGCAGGGCTTACTTTGATGATTTGTTTGTGCATTTTCCATAGCACTTCTTTTAACAGTTTTGAAGTTTGACCTAAACTGGTGCAGCTCACTAGTTGTCTGCTAGTCCAACTGCAAAGGTTTTTGTTTTCCTCCAAAAATATACTTGTTACCTAAATGAAAACTTTCAGTTTTGCTAGATTTTTAAAGACAGCTATTTGTATTATGGGAGTTTGAAGAAAAGAAGTAGAGCTCCAGTCCAGTTCATCTCCATTGGATGCAGGGGGAAACATAATGACCAAGGCTGAGGAAAAAGATGAGGTACTGAATATGTTATGGGCCTCAGTCTTTAATAGCAAACCAATTGTCCTTTGGATACCCAGCCCCCTGAGATAGATGACAGGTATGGGGAGCAGAATGAAGCCCCATAATCCAAGAGCAAATGGTCAGTGACCTATTACACCACTTAGACTTACAGAATTCTATGGGGTTGAATGGGATCCACCCAAGGGTACTGAGGGAGCTGCTGGAAATGCTCATCAAGCCACTTTCTCTCATTTATCAGCAGTCCTTTCTAACCAAAGAGGTCACAGTTAAGTGGAAGTTAGTATATGTGATGCCCATCTACAAGAAGGGCCAGAAAGAGGGTTTGGGGAACTTCAGACCTGTCGGTTCTGGAGAAGCTAATGGAGCAGATCATGCAATATATGCAGGACAATCAGATGATCAGGCCCAGTCATCATGGGTTTATGAAGGGCAGGTCCTGCTTGACTAACCTGATCTCCTTCTACAACATGGTCACCTGCTTAGTGGATGAAGGAAAGGCTGTGGATGTTGTCTATCTGGACTTTAGTAAAGCCTTTGACCCTGTTTCCCACTGCATTCTGCTGGCAGAAGCTGTTGTTTCTGTTATGCTTATAGAATCACAGAATTGCTGGGATTGGAAGGGACCTCTGGAGGTCATCTCATCCAACCACCATGCTCAAGCAGGGCCAGTTGTAGCTGGTTGCCCAGAGCAATGTCCAGACAGCAGTTGAATAACTCCAAGGATGGAAACTCCACAACTTCTCCGTGCAACCTGTGGCAATGCTTGGTCACCCTCACAGTAAAAAGGTGTTTCCTAATGTTCAGGCAGAACCTCCAGTGTTTCACTTTATGCCCATTGTCTCCAGCCCTGTCACTGGACACCACTGAAAAGAAACTTGGTGCCTCCTCTTTGCACTCTCCCCTCAGGTATTTACATACATTAATAAGAACCCCCAAGTCTTGTCTTCTCCAGGCTGAGTAGTCACAGCTCTCTAGGCCTTTCCTCATATAAGAGGATTGTATTTACATGTGTTTTGTGGAGGTTTTTGTTAAAGCATTTTCACAGTGTCAGTAAAACACCAGAAACAGCATTAATGTTTCATTCAAAGAAAATCAAATGTGTATTTTGGGGTATTATATATGAATATATTTGCTATTACTATGCCATCACTATTTTAAAAAAAAGGCATGGAATATTTCAGCCAATATATTTTTAAGGTAGCATTTTATTGGAGCCTTTTTTCCTTTAATAATAAAATATATATTTTTTGAATTCCTCTTATAAATATGTTGTTGAGCTGGTGATAATTTTGTATCCCAGATAAAAACACTAGATAATGTTAGTTTTTGATGTTCTTTTATTCTTAAGTTCAAATTCTGTATATGTAAATTCAGAGATGTAAAAAATTGCAGTTCAAGCCAAAATAGTAATTGCTTTTTTTTTGTTTGTCTCATTTAACCATGTGGATTCTAATGTAAAATGATTGTCACTGCAGTATTAATACCAAGACAGAAAGGTATGCTTTTATGTTTATGCAAGTGGTAGTAGTGGTTTATATTTTATACTAGTACACAAAGGTCTTCTAGGTGCTGTAATTCATCTCATCTTGGTGTGTCCTTAGCACTGGAGTTTGAAATGGTATGTCCTTGCCATTCTTTGCTAGAAATGGTTCTAGTTTGCTCCCAAAATCCATGCACCTTTTAAAAGTTCTCTTCTTTATACTGGACCTAATTCAATCATTTTTACTGAGTCTTCTGGGAAGATCAGATATAATGTCCACATCAGAAACACTAAAGTAGTCATAGTGCAACAGCCTTTCTTCATTGACAGGCCTTATTTTATGTAAAGGCAATCTATAGATTAGACATCTAAATATGATCTTCCATGTTCTGGAGAACAGTTCAGGCAAACATTACACTTGAAGATACAGTCTGACCTCCTCTGTATTGATAGAGTGTATGTTTACAGCTCAGCATTTTGTGAAGAATCAATAGCTAAATGAAACTCCTAAGTGTGGTCAAACCCAAGACTGGTAAGACTGAAGTTCGAACTTCAGAACTCCTTCCTGCTTGCACTTTGTTTGCTTAAAGTTAGGTAGTTTGGGGGCTGTAAGTTCTGGTAGTTCTCAGTATGCCAAACTCGGAGCACATTTTTCAAAGCTGGTTACCCTCCAATGCTATAATAAGACTGAACAACAGGTAAATTTAAGCAGAAGAGCTCTGTGGTGTTGAGCAATGACCATGCCTTGATTAAGAACATTAAGGTTAGACAAAAATATACCCACTAACTTTCAAAATTATGACTTGTGACACATTTGTCATTTGTCAGGCTCCTAGCATCAATCAAATCTTGCAGCCTGTGACTGAAGTAATTATCTTGTCCAGTGTTGTCCTATCTGATTATTTTAAGAGACATTTTCAGGGCGCAAAAGATGTAAAATGTTTTAAATCACCGTTGTATAGAAACAAATGCATTTACTAGTACAGTATGTTTAAGATTTTGTGGTTTTTTTATTTGTAACACATTGAATTACACCACCTGTTCTGCTACAGAGTTGCTGATTACTAATGCATGCCTGCTTGTGTCCATCATTACCACTTTGGCCAGCAGTCTTTACTTCTCTCTAGCTGTTCTTCCTTTTTTCTATCAGTTTTATGTATTGTGTGAACCCAGATTTTAAATTCCCAGGAAGAAGCCTTTTGCTTTGTATATTGTCTGCTCTACTCATTCTGCCATCCTTTAGTGGTCTCTATACTCTGATATTTGAGTGTAGTATTTCATATTTGAGCAGAACTACGGTAAAAGTGTTTGACAGAAATAGGATTATAATGTCATCTTACACAAAAAACTCTACCACCTTTCAGAGGGCATAAAGTCAAACTGTCTTACACAGCATGCAAAAATAGCAAGTGTCTACAGTATGTTTCTATTTAGTAAACGTCAGAGTAGAAACAGTGTTTGGCTAATGCATGGATGGAAGAAGAATTTAAGAGGAGTGATGGTTGTAGCTGGGACATCATCTTAGTGGAACTGGTGGAGTTTTCTACCATGTAGAAGAGAAGCCTTATGCTGGAAGGGATTAGAAATCTGATTTCAGCATTTTGGATTATTCATTTGCCAGAAAGAAGTGAAAATGTTTTCGAAGCATAGAGGCATATGGTACCGCACTGATCAGGAGAATCCCCCAGCACTTCCACGTTAGGCAAAGAGAAGAAAAGGGAGGCATGTTGGAAGGCATGTTTCATGGTACCAGGTTAGGCTCTGTAGATTGAGATTAAACCAAGAATAGCTTGCCTACAGACAGAGAAGATATGGTTTGCGAACACTAAAGTAGGTGTAAAAGTAAAATGAAGTGGACTTGCTTTTTGTTCCCACCTCTTACTATATCATTATGTACAGAGGAGATGAGAAGGCATCTATGTTTAGCTTTTGAGGAGGAAAGGGGGAGAATATTATTGAATTACACATCCTGCCCTGTGGCTGACATTCCTGTTCCTGCTGGGGTCTGTTCCCACATAACTATGCAGATTTCCATTAGGATTACTCACTTGCCATTAGAGTTAGTATTGACAGTTTTGAGTCAGTAGTTTATCCACATACTCAGTACAAGGGTGCACAGCAAGATCTGACATAGTTGAAGTCAAGGTACAAAATAGGGGTTCACAGACCAAACTTTGGTGATTACTGACTGACTAATTTGCTTTTGGAGAAAAAAGGAAATAAAAGATTAGCTGCAGCAGACTTCTGACTCATGACTCAGGAGTGATCTTATTTGGATGTGTCAGAGCAGGAATTAGAAATGCTGGGCTGGCCTGGTGTGGATGTTTGAACAGTGATGATCTCTTAGGTTAGGGTAGTTTTTAGCTTCAGTGAACTTTAGCATTAATAAAGCAGGATTTAATAATGCAGTGATGGCTTGTACTGTGAGGATTTATCAGCCACCTCATTCCTTGCTCTTTTGGCTTTTGTACCCATTTTTGACTTCCCTTTTCTTCTCATCTACCCCAGTATGGGGTAGAATTATTGGGACTTTACTCTTCACATCTTTTGCAGATTTTCGTCAATTTACTTGGCTAAAGGGGAAAATACTAGTTTGGGTCTGTTGTTATTTTAAGAGAGCAGTTTAATTACCTCTGTCCACTTATGTTTATTTTCCAAGCTTAATAAAGCATATATCCTCAGGGAGAGATTTTTAAATATCTATACTAGTAGTCTGACACCATACTTGTTTCTATCTACCTTGTAGTCATATGCAGTGCAAATTTCATTTGATCATATCATTGTGATTTCTAAATGTCATTTGAGTGATTCCCACAGTAAATGATGTCATCACAGAATTAGGCAAGAACCTGGTTTAAAAAACACCGTTCTGTTTTGTACTTATCTGCTAATTAATCCTGTTCTTGAAGAACCTTTATGCCAACATTTTAAGTACACAAAATATTTTACATAAGTCAGAGGTTAATTGGTGTACTGAAAACAGCATTTTCATAACAGTCATGTTGCCAGAAGCTGGCCATTTGGAAACACAGAGCTAATGCAGAAAATATTTTGCAACCTTAATAGTACCAACAGGAACACAACAAACGATGGTTTTTGATTCCATTGTCCACCCTTGCCAGTGCAAGACTTCATAAACCCTCTTCAGAAGATTTGGTGGCTAAAATCTTAGCTACTGTGTCATCCTGAGTATTAGCTGCAAACATAGGAAAAAACGACATCTCAGCTTTCACATTTTCAAGGCCAAACCAGCAAAGTCTTTGTGCACCTACCAAGGAAAACACACACACATAGCTGGCAGTGATAATGACAACAGAAAGAAAGCATTCATTTCTCCGAGCAGCATTAGCGTAGAGCCTCCTGCTGTGCTCACCAGTTACTTGCTCTTTACAGCTGCCTTCTCAGCTGGGGGCTCCAAATCAGCACTGTGAGAACACAGAGAGATGACCATAATATGTTTTTTGCACGATGGCGATTTTCTTCACAATGGTAGGAAGATACTGCTCAGATAACACTCCAGACTTCTGTTTTCCAATTGAGTAGTTCTTATTTTTCCCTAGCACTGCATAAATTTAGTCAGCTGAATGTGTCTTGACCATTTTAGGGGGCTGATCTTTGAATAGCTTTACAGAAAATACTAAAATTGCAGAGCCACTCATCACAAAACTGATGTGTTTTGTTTTTACTCAGATGTTTTTCCTCCTTCTCTCCCTTCTTGCATAACATGCGTTTAAAGTTATGCTTGGTCAAATTCTGCTCAGATGCCAGATGTAGGGCAGGGGAGGGAAGCACCTTTGAAATGCAAGTTAATCTAGTGCCAGATAGAAACTGTTTTGTCAGGGACAATTTCTTGCCACTCTAGTTTTCTCTGCTAAGATCTTCTTCCTTGAGAGATCAAACAGGGACATGGGAGGTGGAATTTGGTCTCAACAAATATTAAAAATTTACACAGTAGCAGGTCCCCCTCTGAAGAAGGTACCTATGTTCTTTGCAGTCAATGGAGAGAAAAGTGCATTTCTAGGAGCTATTCGTCTTTCATCTGAACTTGAGCAATCTACCTTCAGGTGAAATGAGTTATGCCTGATAAATTATTCTTTTCTGTCACTTGACTACACTAAAAGGAGAATTTGTGGTGAGCTCAGATGTAAATGTCTAGGTTAGGTGACACAAATCTCTCCTGAAGCTCTGTTACTTGGGTATTCCTCCTTGTCAGAGAAGTCTTTATAATCTAAACAGTGGCATTTCTGCTCTTTGTGTGAATAAGGTGTGATGCAGATCATTAATTGATTCCTTTGGAAATACATCAGCAGCTCTCAGCCACTCACAGATGCTGGTATTCTAACATGAAGTGAAGGATGAAGCACTACTGAATAAATCTCCAAGTTGTCCATCAAGTCTGTCGACAAAATCCTCTAGGTCAGGCCAAGATGTTTAAATGGCTAGGAAGGACCTTCTAGCTTTGCTTCAATGTCTTTAAGTATAAGCTGATGTATTGAATCTGACTGAGCTGGAGTTAATTTTCCTCATAGCAGCCCTCCCAGTGCTGTGCTTTGCATTGAGAGCTGGAAAGGTGCTGATAACACACCCGT
>WTSP01016693.1:0-57919 GCA_025331215.1 Actenoides lindsayi | reverse complement strand
GTTAATTTTCCTCATAGCAGCCCTCCCAGTGCTGTGCTTTGCATTGAGAGCTGGAAAGGTGCTGATAACACACCCGTGCTGTGGCTGCTGCTGGGCAGGGCTCGCACAGCAACAAGGCTGGGTTTTTTCCAACATTCCCCCTGCAGTGGGATGGGGTGGAGAAGATCTTGGGAGGGGACACAACTGGGACAGCTGACCCAAATTGACCAAAGGGATATTCCATACCATATGACATCAGATTAACAAAGCTAGAAAAAGGAGGGAGTGGGGGAGGGACAGGGCATTGGCTTGTCCTTTGGAGCAACTGCTATGGATTTGGAGCCCTGCTTCCCAAAAAGGGGTCAGACATCACCTGCTGGTGGGAAGTAGAGAATAAGTCTTTTTCTTTTGCCTCCACACACGTGGCCTTGTTTCTCTTTTCATTTAACTGCCTTTTTCTTAACCTACAAGTTTCACCTTATTTTCTTCCCCCTGGTCCAGCTGAGAGGAGGGGGGGGGGAATGATAGATCAGCTTGGTGGGCACCTGGCATCCAGTCGAGGTCAAACCACCGCAGCTGATCACATTGAATTTGGTGGTGAGGATCCACTGCATGTGGTCAGAGGTTTTGAGGGGGTTAACTATACGTATTTTAAAACTAATTAATATATAAGCTTTCTTTCTAGATGCATCATTTGCAAATAGACAAAAGTACTATCTACCAAAGGTTTTTTGTTTTCAGTTTACACTGGTTACCTTCTTACACAGCTTGTGTTAGATTATGATGTGTTCTGTAGGTGGGATTTTTGGTGGTTACTTGTCATTTATTTTAAAAAGTCTTTACTTAATCATATATATAGTGTAACATCCTTGGAAACCACTTATTGTGTCACTAGGGGCTCAGTTTTTGCCTAACATAGATAGCAAACTATTTAACTAGTCAGTCTTCTAAATATAATTAAGCAACCCGTTAACACATTCTCCAAAAACAGTGGTGAGAGTAACTCCTGCAATGTATACTTAAGAACTTCCACTCCCTACCATTCTGCTGTGATGTATGTTTTTCTGAGCAGGTGAACTACCACTCCTGCCAGGGGAGTTCTCCATGTTTTTGTCTTGTTAATAGTAAGAAAGGATGAAAAGTATAAACACTGTGTATTGGCAAAATGTGGGAGGCCACAACAGGGCATCAAGCTGAGCCTCAGGAGACCCTGTTTAAGTTCCTTTCTCCAATACATATTTACTGTATGGTTTTGGATATGTCCTTTTGACCCAGATTCACCCAGTCTGTTTACTTCGGTAAACCCTGGAAAAATAATCAGAAGCTGGTCCTAGTTTCACCTGAGGGTTTGCTTTGTTACAAGACTGTCATGCAGTTCTGGTCTCTGATTTCTAGCCACACCTTAGGTAATAATCCACACCTCACTCTGATAGCTTCTCAGTACAGCATAGGCAGCTATTCTTACAATTGTTGCAAATCATGGAAAAAAATGGTATATCAGTAATCTTGTAAGACACATCCTCCTGACACCAAACACATTCAGAAAAAAAGAAAAACAAAACCCAAGAAACTTTCAAGCCTTTTGTGGCTCATTGGTTATGGTTTATATGTCAGAATTTTCACTGTGATTTTTTTTTCCATAGTGATCAAACTTACTGTTTGTTCTCATGCCTCAGTTTTCCTTACAACCCTTGTGATCTTAGTATTCAGAGCTCTTCGCTTTTAGCCTGATGTAGGTGGATGAGAAGTGCTTCACTGTGTAAAGGAGTTGTATAATTTGGGATTAAAGTGCTCTGTTATGTGCCAGCAATGAACTTCATCTGCTCAAGATGCATGGAACGAGGAGGATAGAAACCATGACTGTGTTGAGATTATAATGTCATGTTGGGATGCACATGCAGCTGGTGTGAGAGGGCAGTTCCCACAGCAGTTCTGTCTCGGGGGCTACAGTAGAGAAGCCATACTCTAACTGCACGACTACTAGTAATTTTTGTCAGATGTCTCTTATAATTAGTTATATGGGAATAGATAATTCCCATTTTAAAGAAATTAAGAGTGTTTCTGCATTATAATAATACAGAGTGTTTCTGAAGCACCATCTGTTGCAGGTCTCTTCCGTGCATATGACACTGTCATGTGTCAAACACACAGTGAGCTCAGATTTCCCGTTCTCTGGGTTTGGCTAAAGCCAACCTGGAGCTGCTGCAAAAAGAAATTATTTGAGACTGTGTTTGTAAGAGCTAGGAGCTAGTATGTGATCTGCATCCAAATTGATCCAAGTTCTTGTGCCGGGGCTGAATGCTCACACAGCAGGGACTGAGAAGAATATGAAACGCGTTCATGTTTGTTGTATTTATGAAGAAATTGCGGGCAAAGGTGTAAGTTCACTTTGAATCAGAGGTGAATGCATGGAGAAAAACCTTGTGAAGTGGTACAGAAAAGGTCAGGCTGAGAGCTCCAGCACCCTGTGGAATCAGGAGAGCAGCACAACAGATCACGCCATCAGAAGGAGGCAGCTCATAAGCCCCAGTAAAGATAGAAAAGCACACATCATACTCCTGATTCAGCCTGTGCCTGCTGGGAGGAGTCCTTCCCCTCCTCCTCGGAGCGGCTGCAGATCTGGCAGGACTGTGGGGAAGGAGCCCTGCTCCCTCCCACCTCGCTTCACTTCCTCGGCTCTTGCGGTATCTCTGCTGCTTTGGGGGTTTCTCGTGGCTGAGTTATCCAGATGCTATTTATTTTGCGAAACGTGGAAGATAATTGCATTCAGATATAAGTACACAGATAGATTTTGTGTATGCATTTGTGTGCGTGTGTGTGTGTGTAATATTTTAAGCTGTCTGGCACATTAATTTAGCCACCTGTCCCAGCCTCTTTCTGCTGCACAAATTAGATTGTCTCAAGGGAACCTATGCAGCTGATTGGGTCTGCCTCGTTACTAAGGCAACCCTTCTCCTCTCTGCTATATGCTGTATAACTCAGATTCACCAGGCAAAAAATGGAAAGGGAAGAAAAAATATTGCTTCAGACCCTGGGGATACCAGTACTTAATAGATGCTCTTAGCAGACTTATTTATTCAGACAAGAATCCAGTTTCTAAATGTAGAAGAGTGTTGAAGCAAGCAAAGACAAATATAATGGTACTGTATGAAGGGGATGATAAAGACCAAAATAAAGGCTTCTACAAATACTGTATGAATCTTAAATTAGCTATCCTGTGTGTAGCTGATGTAAAGGTATCATGACTGGATATATCAGCAGTTGTCCCCTTGAAGGTCATCCCTGATTAGGAACAACAACAAAACCTCTTTGTGCCGAAAAAGCCACAAATGTATGGAAGAGTCCTTCTGTCAGACTGGCTACGGCCCAAACTATATTTTATGTTCATTTTTTAGATCAAACTTATTAGTTTGTTCCTGCTTCCTGCTTTTAGGTGATGTGTATTGATTGAATACACCACAGATGTTGTGTATTTTTGATGCTGAAACAAACCATTTCGTCTTTGAAGAAGGATGTCTTGATCTCATTGGTTCTTTGACACTAAATCCAGAAACATGCTAAGTAAAATAAAGGTGATTATACTCAAGGATGGATAACTGATTAAGGTAATCATGTATGCAAATGGAAAACAAGGATGGACCTTTAAGCATTATGTCCCAACCTTTCCCTTGAGGAGTTGTGTTCTAATGTGTACATTCGTGTTCACATTGGCACAGGCAATGTGCACTTAGCCATAGTCTATGATTTACACGTTTATCTCTTTATCTTGTGGCCAGATCATTAATTGCAGATAATGGCCTCCATAATTTTATGCTGAGAGGATCAAGTGGAGTATTGTTTGGACATTCAAAAATCTATGTGTAGATAGGAATACAATGAAGCTTTTCCAAGGGGATAGATTTATTTATAGATGGATTTAGATGCTTGTATCTCCAGGAAAGGCTGATAGACTGTAGTTGTTAAAAAAAAAAAAGGTAAGAAGAGGTGAAGAAGTGCTCAAAGAAATGCAAGTTGAATTTTGGGGGTGAAATACAAGTTGGATTTTGGGGGTAAGGGCTTGTTTTGCAGTCTATCAAATAGCCAAATCCATCCTCTGTTGCCAGATGTGCTAGTATCACAGGCAACATCAAGCTCAAATTAGAAGCCCTGACAAACCCCACTGCCTTTGATTTGATGAGAAAGAACGTGGTCTTTCTCATGAGTCAATACTCAGACCCTACTAAGGGTAGGTTGCCACTAACAGTGCCCACATCACAGTGCTTCAGAGTGGCCACCTCTCCCTTACCATGTGTTACCTAGAAACCATTGCATAGGACAAATGACATGTACCTCCTAATGACTGCCTGAAAAGCAAACTACTATTTTTATTTCATTTGCAGTAATGCAAGTGGTATTGATTGTAAGAAACTAAAGTCTTGTTAAAAATTAGTTACAGTGATGCAGTGTCATTTCCATGCTAGGCTGCACAGAGAAGTGTCTTCTTACTTGTTTGGAACACAATACCTGATAGTTTTAATTGTATTTTTTATTTCCAGTGCAATCCAAAGCTAATAAATTGTTAGTGGATTCAAATAACTCCAATATTTCTTTTTCAATAGTCCACATGTAAATTAGACTTCTGATGCTCACTTCTGCTTTTACTTCTTTTACTTTAAAGTGTTTTCTTTACAGCACTGTAGAAAACAGTTTGTCTGTGGGTGATATTCAGCAACTTGACCAGTTCTTTCTGAATTTATCAGTGTTAGGTTTTGTGGATGTCTTTATCCTTGGCTTTAGCTCTGACAGTTTGAGAGACTCAAACCATGAACCCAAGTAATTGAAAGCTTGCTGTCTTTTGGCATTAGTGGAATTTTTTATCATCTTGAATTAGCTTGCTCATTCTATTTTTAAAAAGTACAGAAGTTAATTTGTATTTGGAAGGAATATAACCATTCAGGCAACTAACTATTGTTAGTGCCAACAGGTGAGGGAAAACAAATCTGAAACTTCATTTTAAAATGCCACAGATTTGCATGAAGGATTATAATCCTATGCTACTTGACATTCCACAAGAATAGCTTGAAATTTATGTTTTGATTGTCTTTCTAGAACACCTACATTTTGTTGATTAAATCTACATTTTGTAGATGGTTTTAATATTTAAACTGGTTGGTTATATCACAGCAGAACAGATTTCTAAATATATCTGCCCTGTGATGTATACTTTACTTGTGTCTGAGCAGAAGTCATTCTAAAAGATCCAATTGCAGTGCCCATCTACAAGAAGGGATGGAAGGAGGATTTGGGGAACTACAGACCTGTCAGTTTGACTTCAGTGCTGGGGAAGCTGATGGAACAGATAATGCAGCACATGCAGGACAAAGAGATAGATGATCAGACTCTGTCAGCATGGCTATATGAAAGGCACGCCCTGCTTGACTAACCTGATCTTCTTCTACAACATGATCACCGGCTTATTGGATGAAGGAAAGGCTGTGGATGTTGTCTATCTGGACTTTAGTAAAGCCTTTGACACTGTTTCCCACAGCATTCTGCTGGAGAAACTGGCTGCTCATGGCCTCGTTGAGCATACACTTCGCTAGGTAAAAATCTGGCTGGATGGCTGGGCCCAAAGAGTGGTGGAGAATGGAATTAAATCCAGTTGGCAGCCAGTCACAAGTGGTGTTCCTGAGGGCTCAGTACTGGGGCCAGTCCTGTTTAACTTCTTTATCAATGGTCTGGATGAAGGGATCGAGGCACCCTTTGTAACTTTGCAGACGACAACAAGCTGGGTAGACATGTCGATCTGCGTGAGGGTAGGGAGGCTCTGCAGAGGGATCTGGACAGACTAGATCAATGAGCGAAGACCACTTGTATAAGTTTCAACAAGGCCAAGTGCAGAGTCCTTTGGTTGGACCACGACAATCCCCGGCAAAGCTACAGGCTTGGGGAGGAGTGGCTGGAAGGCTGCTCAGCAGAGAGGGACCTGGGGCTGTTGATTGGCAGCCAGCTGAACATGAGCCAGCAGAGTGTCCAGGTGGCCAAGAAGGCCAGTGGCATTCTGGCCTGTATCAGGAATGGTGTGGCCAGTAAGCCCAGGGAAGTGATTGTTCTGTTCTCCTGTACTCTGCACTGGTGAGGATGCATCTCAAATACTGTGTTCAGTTTTGGGCCCCTCAGTACAAGAAGGACACTGAGGCACTAGAGCCTGTCCAAAGGTCAACAAAGCTGGTAAGGGCCTGAAGCACAAGTCTTATGAGAAGCACCTGAGAGATATGAGTTTGTTTAGTCTTGAGGAGGCTGAGAGAGACCTTATTGCTCTAAAACTACCTGAAAGGATGTTGTAGAGAGGTGGGGCTCTGTTTGATCTCCCAAGTAACAAGTGATAGGACAAGAGGAAGTGGCCTCAAGTTGGGCCCAGGGAAGTTTAGATTGGAATTTAGGAAGAATTTCATTACTGAAAGGGTTATGAGGCACTGGAATGGCTTGCCCAGGGCAGTGGTGGAGTCCCTGTCCCTGGAGGTATTTAACAGCCATGTAGACATAGTCCTTAAAGTCCTGAAAGTGATGTTTGAGACAAAACAAAACTTCTCTGAACTGCCTCTTAGAGATGCACTCAATGTTGCATGGGTTCTGTAAAATACAGGATTCTCTGTATGATGTGCTTAAATCCTATGTCCCTTACTAGAAGCAGATGAGACATTACTTTCTCCATCTTTTCTGATCTTGCTGTCTTCTGCTGCCTGTGTTACTCTTCTGGTGATGGACTGTGAGCTTTTGCTGTCCGTTTCCCCTCCTGCCCAATTCCTTACACTTTACTTACTATACAGTTGAATGAGTTCTTGAAACACAAACGTGCACACTGATCTGGTACCTAGGGATTTGCAGAGATCGTTGGCACCCTGCAACAACGTTCTCTTCCTTTTCTCTTTGTTCTCCTGCTTCCTCATGACCAGAGCTGCTGCTGCTTCTTTTATTTCCATTCCTCTCCTGTCTTCTCTATACCTTTCATCAAATCCATCAAGTAGCTTTTCAGGTGTTTACTCTCCAATCCAAACACCTTATAAAAGGCTGATTTCTTTGTGGGAGGTTTATTTTTTCAGTGTAATTTCTCAGGCACTATAGGTAGTTGTGTTTGCACCCTGCAGTCAGACTCCTTGCATAGCCTTTGCCAACCTCCATTAAAAACAAACCAACCAAATAAAAACAAACAGAAAGTTGCAGTCTGCCAGAGTAACATCATGTTCTCCTCTGCTTCTGTGGGGCAGGAGGAAGAACACAGAATTAGCACTGGTGTCAAATATATTGTCTGGGTTGGTTTGGATTGGAATGAAGTTGGCACTTTCAAAATCATCAAGAACACAGGTTGGAGGAAGATGAATTCCCTTAGAAAGTTTCACTAAGCAGCTTCAGATGGTTGGGAAAAAGAAATAATTAAATAATTTGCTTTCCAGGAGGGCTATGTTGTATTAAAGTACTCATACCATGTTAAAATATAAGCTTAGGGTATTTAAGTGCTAGATATCTTTTCCTGAGTCTAGCATGTTTGTATTCCTGCAGCTAATACACCTTGTCTTTTCAGTATTCTCCTGTCAGTAGAATTTGATTTGAATTTTTTTTCCTATGAAATAACATACAGTGCATACATCATCTTACTTCCCCCCACCCCACTTAGCTACATATGCATTAATGCAAAATGTAGGTGATTACATCTATACTTTTTGCCTAATGATGGATCTGTTTGCTGAGCTTCTAATTAACTCAGTCTCAAAAAGTTGCCCTGTCAACTTCAAAAGAATACAGAAATACCCTTACTACAGAGATTATTCTTTTGTTTGTTTTAAGGCTGCATTTAAACTCTTCTTCTACTTTGAAAGCAGAGCAAAAAAAAAGCTTTACAAAGTTACAGGTGACTGAAGTTCACTATGGATTAGAAATGAGAGTCATGTGGTGGTAATTGTCATGATTGATTCTATTTTCCTGACAGGCACAACATCTGTATGTAATTTCTACTCTGAAATCTTCACTAGAAGAAAAGGCTGACAGCTACTTTCAGGGAAGTGGACTACTGCCAGATATTTTGGGACACCAAGGTAGGCATTTCCTTTGTATATTCACTAGAGGAGGATTTATCTGCAACGCTAATGCAGTTTGTAAAAGGGGTATTTGTGACACAAATGTATGCGTGTTACACTATCTCTTAACCTGTTCGTGCCAGAAGAGGCTGTAAATCTGATTGTCTTCCTGATTGCTTGGCAAATACATTGAAGTCTGGATTCCTATTGCTTTGCAAAGTGCAGAGTGCTAATGCCAGTCTGAAGGACAGCTGAAAGAGCAATAGGTGTGCAGTGTTTATGAAGGCGATTGAGAAGAGTGGTGTGGAAGACCTCACTGTGCTTGCTATCTGTGGCTCCACAAAGATGGGGAGAAGATAAGAAACCTGAATCAGTGGAGAGAAATCTCCTGGGAGGCTGTGGTTTGACAGTGGTAGCAGGAAGCAGGTTCCACTGTGAAACTGTGTGATGCTGGGAGGTATATACAAGGAAATAATAGGCAGGAGATAATAGGCACCTCTGTAGATGGTGTTGCTTGGTGAGATACTAAACCAGTTTTATTGTCCACTTTTTACAAGATGTATCAGATGATTTACAGATCTTAGAGAGAACTGCAGAAACAATTTAAACATTACATATAGTGTCCCAAACAGCTCGGTCATCTTAACTTAGTCACAAGAGGATGTGAAAATTTAGGGTTAGGTTAAAAAGTTTGGACTAAGCTTGGACATTCAGCTTTGAAAGTCAGAAAGGAAGTATGTGTCTGAAAACCGAAAACAGTTATTAAAATGAGCACAAATAGGTAACAGCATGATTAATTTCCACTTGGAAGAACTATTCTATCTGTTAATTTCATCAAGGCATGGTTTTGAAGAGAAGTCAGTGATTTAGTCATTTATATATTATTGGGCTCAGTGTAGTGCAAAGTGATATCTGCTGGCCTGCTATATAGAAAAGAGCAAGTTAGATGTATTGTTCCTTTCAAACTTCCATTCAATGAATATAAATTCCCTTCCATAAGGGTAAACTGAAAATCTTCTTTTTCTGTGGTAATGAAAATACAAATTAGGCAAGTTCTGTTTCCAGTGATCTTAAATGAAATCCAGTTTAGCATTAGCAAGTCTGTGATTTGTATCAGAGAATTAATGAGTCACCTTGCAGAAATCACTCCTTTTTGGGGAGTACTTGTATTGGGCTTGCATGGCAAGGTTTTTGTAGCAGGGGGGCTGCAGGGGTGGCTTCTGTGACAAGCTGCTAGAAGCTTCCACTATGTCCTGTAGAGCCAGTGCCAGCCACCTCCCAGACAGACCCACTACTGACCAAGGCTGAGCCCCTTAGTGATGGTAATGCCTCTGTGACAACATATTTAAGAAGTGTGTGTGTGGAAATGCAATTGCAGCTGAAGAAAGGAGTGAGAATATGTGAGACAAACAACTCTGTAGACAGCAAGGTCAGTTAGTAAGGAGGGGAGGAGATGCTACAGGTGCCAGAGATTCCCCTGCAGCCCATAGTGAAGATCATAGTGAGTGAAGCTGTCTCTCTGCAGCCCATGGAGGTCCATGGTGGAGCAGATACCCACCTGCAGCCTGTGGAGGACATCACATTGGAGCAGGTGGATGCCCAAAGAGGCTGTGACCCCATGAAGAGCCCATGCTGGAGCAGGCTCCTGGCAGGGCTTGTGATGAGAGAGGGGCCCACACTAGAGCAGTCTGTTCCTGAAGGATTGCACTGTGTGGAGGGAACCCACATTGGAGCAGTTTGTGAAGAACTGTAGCCTGTGGGAAGGACTCGCATTGGAGAAGTTCATGAAGGACTGTTTCCCACAGGTCCTCCCCCTGTGGAGGAAGGAGCAGAAGAAACAAGATGAACTGATGACAATCCCCAATCCCCATTCCCCATTTCACCACTAAGGGGAAGGAGGCAGAGAAATCAGGAGTAAAGTTGAGCCCAAGAAG
The DNA here is from genome assembly GCA_025331215.1 of Actenoides lindsayi. NCBI lineage: Eukaryota > Metazoa > Chordata > Aves > Coraciiformes > Alcedinidae > Actenoides > Actenoides lindsayi. The sequence goes on along the minus strand of WTSP01016693.1, from coordinate 47,952 downwards.
AAGGGTAAGGTAGGGAGAAGTTGTTTTAAGGTTTAGATTTTATTTTTCATTATCGTACTCTGATTTGATTGGTAATAAATTGAACTAATTTCCCCAAGTCAAATCTGTTTTGCTCATGGCAGTAGTTGCTGAGTGATCTCCCTGTAGTTATCTTGACCCTTAAGCCTTCCATTGTATTTTCTCTCCCCTGTCCAGACAATGAGGGGAGTGGCAGATTGGTTTGGTGGGCACCTGGCATCCACAGTACTATGTGCCCCAAGGAATAAAAAGGTGCCTCAAATATCAGAAACCTTTTTTTTTCTGCACATTGTTTTTATGTAGTAATTTCCTGTAGGTCTGTCTTATGTAAAATGTCTGTTTTTTATTTTTTTTATCAGAGGCATTTACTTTAAGCAACACAGAAGTGTAAAGAGACAGGGACAAAGCCCCCAGTTACTTGCTGTTATGTCAATTCCATGATGTGATCGAACACAGCCTTGGAAAGATACTTGTCATGTTTTTTGCCCATCCACCCTGCTCCAGTCCTATGGAGGAACTGTTGCACAGCTTTGTCATTCTGTTATCTAGAAACCATTTAATTCCTAGGCAGTTTGCAACCATATCTTTTTGTGTTAACATAGTCTTCTTACTTCTCTCTTCCTTGAGCTTACTCACTTGATCCATCGACAAGAGACTAATCAAAGTCCTCACAGCCTTTAAACCCCACCTGTAAAGGGGTTTATCCACCCTTGTAAACATGCCCTTTTCCTGAATAACCTGAATACATCTTCAGGTACATGGACAATCAGAATCACACACAGCACATCTATGTCTTAGCAATGTCTAGTATACTTATATAAATATTTCTCTAAGTCTGCTGGGAAATACCTCATCTAATTTGTGTTTAGGTTGCTGACATCACATTTTACTCTTTACTGGCTGCATTACAGTCATCCTTGAATCTGTGTTCTTCAGATCTTATTACCTGATGACCAGCAGTTGACAAGTTCCCATAACTACTGTGTGACATGGCATTTGGTGTAATTAAATTAATCTTATTTCCTATCCCACTCTAAGGTAAGCACCTTTTATTTTGTCACCTACTGATTTCAGTAGCAAAATCTTACTGAAACAATCTAGGTGAAGAGTGAAATTATTAATGAAGCTTGGGTTGTGGCACTCTAAAAATGTGAAGATCTCTATGAGCAGGACTGAACTGTCTGCTGAAGCCATCCAGAGAGACATTCTCATCACCTTTGTTACCTGCATTCACCTTGCAGCAGCTTTGTTCTAGTAAAACTGAGTATCTTTGTTGGTAAACTCAGTCCTAGTAATTTTCTTCCAGAAGCAGCTGCTGTGGTTCCTCCCTTTACTCAGGTCCTTGTCTACCTTATAAAACTTCTTTCCCATAATCCATGGTTAACAGCTGATCCTTTCCCCTACACTGATGTGTTAAAACCCTTAATGAAGCTCAGACCAAGTCTTAACCTCCTTTATTTTATCTAAAGATTGATAATTTTATCAGACACGCTTGCATGTACTAGCATGCTTCATCATATGCCATAACATGCACTTTTTCTTCAAAACGTGCTTTAAACCTTACATACTAGGGAAGCTGCTTTAGTTGTATTTACAAGTTTATTAGGCTTAATACTTTTGTCAGTATTGCCACAAAATGTGGGGGCTTTGCACTTCCTGTAGTTCTACTATGCCTTTCCCCATTTAATGGGTTATTAAAAATCCTGGTTTCCCAATTTGCTGGCATATGTACCAGTTCTTCCAAGAATTCTAGAAAAAAAGATTCTTTTCATATCCATCTGTCTCAATTTTAGCACACAAAACCTCTCAGCTTTGTTTCCACATTAGCTTTGAGAATTCCTATGCTGAGACATACATTCCTACAAACCATTTGATTTCTGCCCCAGGTTCAGAATTGTTCTTTTTTAAAAGCTGAAGTAAAACGTTCACTTACAGTCATTCAGATATTGTCTATAACTTCATTCTTACTGCATAATAGTCTGTCTTCCCTTCAGCCTTCTTAAGTCATGTTAATTATGGCCATTTTGCTAATTGTTTTTTAATATTCCTAGCTTGATTTAGTTCAAGCTAACTTCTACTGATTCAAACTTCTCTCCTATACTTTTTGACCTCTAAGGCAGAAGTATTATTATTTGTTATTTCTCTGTAATTTTCCATCCTTTTTGCATGGTAGTTGTTCATCCTATATTCAGCTCCTCCTTGAATATTTTTCTTTCTTTCTTTCTTTCCTTTTTTTTTTTTTTTGTAGACAGCTTCCAGAAAACTGTTTGTACTTTCTATTTGAAGAAAGTAAACCCTGGAGTTTAGATCCTTGAACTTTTTAGTCCCCTTAATTTCTCAGTGTGCTTTTTTCCAAAACGTAAATTGAGTTACAGGCACAATTATCTTTTTTTCATGATTCCATTTAAGGCAAAGGAAGTTCAGTTCATGATCACTGGATCCATAATTATTTTCCTATGCCTTGCTCATTTAAAACATACTGTTTCCTTCATTTATTCTTTTAAAACTTAAAATAGTTTTATTATTTATTGTATGTTCTTATTATCACGCTGATGCTACTTGTCTTCACTAGTATTGCAAAACCAGTTTCTTGACTTCATGTAGTTATGGATACTATTTATATTGTCACTTCTACCCTTATCCCCACTTGACCACAGATTCTAGACCAGACATCATCTACTATTCTAGAAGAATGAATCCATGGGGTTGCCCCTTATTGCTTTTGTTTACAGTATTGTCATCACAATGCTGTTTCCATTGCCACCATTTTTTTTATATATGTATATTTTTTTTTTCCTGAGGCATGTATATATTTCTAGTCACTCCCTTTAATGGCTTAATTTTCCTGCACAGGTATAGCAACATTATAATTTGGCTTTAAAGTCATCCAAATATTCAGATGGATTAAGCACAGTATTTCATTGCCTATGTAACTGAATATAGACACTTTAAAATGCTTTTCAAAGAAACATAAATATCTTATGGGAAAGTGGTCATGCTTTTCCAAAGCCATTACCTGGAGTTACTGCAAATTCATTTTTTAAATCTTCATATCAAAGAAGATGTGGAAAAATTCTCTCTACTGTATAATAGATCTGTACTATATCTAACAGACTCTGGTTTGATGTCTCAGATGTTGTCAAGAATACCTTTTGTAACAAACCAGGAAACATGTCTCCTCTAGTCTTCAGAAGGATAAGGCCAAAGTCAGAAAGTGACCTGTTCATCAGAAGGTTAAATCATCCCATTTACTCCCTAAAGCTTGTCCTTGGCTGCAGAAGTATTGTCCATAAAAGGTGTCAATGGACTTAGCCCTTGAATGAGCAGTAAAGGAAAGGACCATCTTTGACTGGGATTTCTCTAAATTTCTGTCATCTTTTGGGCCTATTTTTTAGATCTATTTAAACATTACATTGGGTGTTTTTTTAATCAGAGTTATGTTTGAATGCTACTATTCAATATAAACACCGAGAGAGTAAACAGTAGACACAGATCATAATTTAACATTGATACACTGTGAGAGTTAGAGTGATTTAATTAAATTCCCAAGGAAAGGTACTTAACCTTTTTTATTAACCAGAAATTTATGCACAAAATGCAAAGACAAAGGCAGTTTGCATCAGACACTAACTTCTTTTAACTAAAGAGCTGTGGAGAGATTGATTGCATTTGCTTAAGAGGAAGCAGTGCTGAAAATGTCTTAATTCAAGTGGCTTCCATTTAATTGTCAAGTGGCTCCAGAAAAGGAACAACTAGTTGAGCAAAAATGAGGCTCCTCCAATTCCCATGCACTGCAATAATTGTTCATAGGAAATCTTTGCTTCTGCTCCTTGAAAAGGACCTATGTTTGTAGTTGTGATGTGCAGGAGATTCACATGTTGCAAGTAAATTGAGCTTATTGGTTTGATAGCCATATCCACATAGAGAGAAACAGAGAAGGAGAGATTGAGAAGTCTATTCCTATCCAGCACTCCCTTGACTGCAGAGGGAGAATATTTCAGCTATGGGAGGTGGTTATCTTTCTCAGAAGCCCAGCATAATCTTACCTGTCAGGCACATTTTCTTTCATTGGTCACAGTTACTAAGGAAACCACCGCTTCTGTGTGAGGGCATTGTAGGGTCCTCTTTCAGGTGCCTGAATCTGGGACTGCAACCAGACACAACCTGCAAATTAAAGACTGTACTGCAGCTTACTTAACCCTTGATGTGACCAGAGATATATTAGGTAATATGATTAGTTTCTGCACAAGGGAAGCAGCTGAAGGATGTGTTATTCAGTGAGAGATGAGTTCAGTGAGATGAGTTCTTCTCTGCTCTGAAAGAGTGATTAGTAATGCAAGCTACAGCCTATGGGACACTGAGGAGAATCTGATTTAAGTATGCTTGGAAAATCTGTGATACTGCAGCTATAAAGTAGTGCAAAAATAATAAAATGTTAATCATAAAAGGTATCAGGACAGTAATTGTAAAAAAAAATCCTCATCCTTGCTGAAGTTGTGTATATATATGAGATGAAATGAGCTGACAAGTTCATGAATGTGATTATACATGAGCTTGAACTATCTCTGGTTTCTTCACTGAAATCATGTCACTGACCTACAAGCTCCAGTGATTCAAAATGGGGTGATTTAAGAGATCTCTGTTGCTGCTGAACACAGGTATTGATTTAAAATCCTTCTGGCATCACATAGGCAGAAAAGGCACTCATGATTCCAGTGAAATGCATCCTTTGAGCACTACAGAAATATGTACTGATGTGTAGACTAGTATACTCTTAATAAAACATATTAGGTACAGAAAATCTGCATCTGTGAATATCTGAAAAACTGACATTGGTATCTTAAAAGGTATGGAGCTAACAGTATTAATGAAGTAGATGATGATTAATTCTGAGAACCATGAAACAGAACTCAGACTTTGCCTTAATGAGATCCATGGGGGTGAAAAATGCAGGCTGTGGGCTACAGATCTTATTGGTGCTGGTAGAGGTGAAACTTGGGCTCAGAGGTCAGGTATACTAATCTGAGACCCTTCTCAGGAGTGCCAGAGCTAGCTTTGTTTGCCTTACTGTATGACTTTGGAGAGAAAGTCCACAAATGTTTTTGGACTCCAATACCCATGCAGGTATGGATCTTCTCACACATTTCAGTGGAAGTTCAATGCTCAGTAGCTTTGCGGACCTAGCACTTGGTCCTTTCTGCCTTTTTTTCTCATCTTGCAGGGAGGCTAAAGGATTTATCACTTCTAATTAATGTAGATAGTTAATGCCTGTTTTAGTAATAGTGTTTTGTTAGAGTACAAGAAAATGCTCATCTTTTTTTTTTTATATTCAGTTGACTAAAATACAAATTATTCTCTGTTTTGCTTCAGATTTTTGAAAGGCACAAGAAAGAGACATGTGGTGCTTGCTATATTCTTAAATAAATGTGGGAAGTTAGGAAAAGTCTTTTGGAAACAATGATCAGAATAGGTAGTTGTAGATGGTTCTGGGATTTACTGTAGCTATGAATGATGGCATACCTAGGTCTTAAACTAACCTGAGCCTTGTTCACACCGATACTTAAACAACAGTCAAAATGGGACATAGCAAGTCAAAGCTCTTCATGGTTAACATTCACGCAGCCCCCTCGAGTAACCCGCAACATCTGCTTATTCGTATGAGTAAAAATAAATATAGATTAAATCCCTTTCTCCTACCTTCTCTCTAATTATATGGTAACTCTCAAGGGAAGGGATTGACTCTTTTGTGTGCTTGTACAGTGACTAGCACAATAGGTCACTGATCTCAGCTGTGGCCTCTGCCTTTGCCACAGCACAACGGTAATCTTAATGAAAAGGAGTATTTCAGACTGACCTTTCACCATAAATGGAAAAGAATTTTAATGACTGTAAGCAGATTATATGTTTACATTTTCATACTTTCTGCATTTAAATGCTGCAGTATTTAATATGCCAGCTATTTCTAAAACATATTATACAGCTTACATTTAAGGAGCAGCAGACAGAGCATGCTGGTAGACTGGACTGAAATTCCTCTTTGGGTTCTGAATTTCCCTACCACTTTCAAATATAAAATCCAGCTGTAATAGTCTCATCTGATTCGAGAAAAAAGATAGCTCAATGCATTGTACAACCAGATGGTCACTATTTACTTAGATCTTTCTTTCATTTCCCATGTCGAGATTTACAAACATAAATCATGAAATAATTTTCATTTGAATTTTGCTATTCATAGGACTTGCATCTAGAACTTTATATATTCTTTTTATACAAGTGATTAAAATCCCTTCTAGCCTTTCCCTTTTGTGTTTTCTCTCTTCCTTGTTGCGTGGATATATTCTATATGGATCACTTGGAGCAAAATGTACAAGAGTGCAGATGCATTTATGGGCTCACGATGGATGAAGGGAAGGGTGGTGCAATCACAGCAGATCCTCAGCTTTTAGAAACAGATGTGTTGCTGCAAATACTTCTGATGCCTGCACTATGCGTTCGGTGTAAACAAGCAGTTCTGTGAGCAGTTAATGAACTAATTAAGCCAGATTTCCTACAGATTTCTGTCTCTTGATTGACTTTCTAAGTGAGACAGTTTCACATTATGCCTAAAATGTTCTAACTGCAGAGCATGCCAAAAGAGACAGTCTTGGTTTCTCTGCTCAGTTTCAACTGCACATTACCACCCCATCGGATCTAGCAATCATATGGCCTCAAGGTGAATTTGAAACACAGTTCATTTGTGTGTGTGTGTGGTGTTACTCCAGCTGAATCAATGAGCTAATTAACTATAAGATCAGTACCCCTCTGTCAAGTTTGAATTTTAGTCAATGTTCTAAAGATTTTAGACAAGGTAAATGCATGGGTTTTATATCTACGTTGACTGTGTGCTGCAACCTAATTTTTAGAATAGAGTTGAATGTAGTAAATGTACAGTAAAAGTGTCTTTGAAATGCCTCTATAGCCTAAGACTTGTAATAATTCACACCAGAGAAGTACAACGTGTAACACTTCAGGAAAGCAGAGACACAGTTAACTATGCTACAATTCAGGATGCTGATAAGCAACACATCAGACCTCCTTGGTAGGATCCCTATCAGTGTTGGGGAAGTAAGTGGTATGTATTCACTGTACTTCGATGAAAGGAATACATAAATGTCACTTGTGCTATATGTCAAGATGTTATTTCATTTGACATGTGCAGCAGGAGCTGTTGAAAAGTTTGTATTTATTTTCATGCCCACGGTAAAAACAGTACTAGCATCTGTGTTGACTAGTAATATGCAAAGTGACTAGCCAAAACATCTTCAGGAAAATCGGAGCAGGAGTAATCAGCTACTCTGAGTGTGGTAAAGGACCTTTGAATCATCTGTTATACTCGCTACGCAGAAAAGCAGACAAGTGTCTAAACTTTGATGGATTTGGTTGAATTATCTGCGTGTGGATCAATGAACTATCTCACCAGTTTCATCAGCTGCCCTCAGAAATGTTGCTGTGTAGGTGATGCATAATGTTGACCTATGTTACTTTAGCACACATTGCTTTAAGTGCATTTTCTTTGCATTTGGAGATGAAGCAGAAAGGGTGTCTGGACTAAATGCAAATTTGTATACTCCCTGACCACATCCTATGTCCCCACTACATCTGTGTCATGCTTATCTCTTCTTCTGATAATCACTAGGCTATCTCAGTGTTGTGCCAAGTATCCTAGGTCGGTGTTCAGCTGGAGAGCTGTTGCCTTGCAGGCTGCACGTCCATGTGCTGCCATGTGCATTGCAGTCTGCTGCGTAGCACGGGCTTTGGGCGACTGAATGCAAAGCAAGTGTTCAAATTTGATGCCTGACTGGAATGTCAGTTCTTACCTTTGCAGCTGAACAACTTGCACTCTTATGATGCCAGGACTTTGATGCTGAGCTGATGCATTGAACATCAGGGCTCTAATCAGTGCTTTGTTGGTGGACTGCTTCACAGCTTTAGGAGGATTGCACTGAATCCGTTTCAGCATCCAAAAAAATGGATGAAGTAGAACTTGGTATTCTTCTTAAAGCACTTTGTGTATGATGTGGGCTTTAAAACAGCTGAGACAAACTGCCGTGACAATTACACCAGTTCTTATCTACCCTTCAACTTTTCTGGCACAGCTAGAGTAGGGAAGCAGGTATTCTGCCAGCTGGAGTAATAGCACAAAGACATTTTCCATCTTGCTAATGTAGTTCAAATTTAATTTGGTGACCTGATATAATCAGACGCAGAAAAACAGGGGTTTTGATAGTATAAACCGTATCTACACTAGGAGCATTTGGCAGAGTTATTCTAGATAACCTTTTCTAAACTACATACAGATACAGGCATGCTGTACAGTTGCTGCTTTTGACCTTCCACAACCTCCTGTTTGAAAGGGAACATTGGTGTTTTTTACTGTCATAGGTTACTATATTGGTACCATTTTTGGGTCTGTATTTTACTCCCATTTTCATCTTGATAAGCAGAGCTGTCTCCTTCAAGCCTCCTCCTCACTTCCCCTCTCTCAAGCAAGATCAGACTTCTGAGCTCTAGAAGGGATTTCAGGAGGGCTGGAGGCTGGGGAGGGGTAGTGCCTGCTGCAGTTGTCCACTCCCCCTTCTCTTCACATCTTTATAAGGGTAGACCATGGAGTGAACATTAAGTGACATTGTAGTATTGGATTGCTCACTTTTTGCTCATTGTGCTAATAATCTAAAAGATAGGTTTTTTGGTATTATTTTACAGAATAAATTTGCTTTAGCTTCTTTGTGAGGAATCTGGGGTTGTCTACTTTGGGTATTCTTGTTACCTTCGGAAATAAAAGCATAAATAAAACCCTGCTGAGAAAAATGCACTATAGATCTACCCAGAGGATTATTAAATGATAGCCGGGTTTTCAACTCTCTGCTTATATAAGCATTTAAAGTAAAAATGCTATGGGATTTGGCTAGCTATAAGTTAAATAGAGGGCAGTGACTTTCAGTGGCCCTTGCTTTCCCAGTGAAGAAGATTTACAGAATACCATTTTGGATTTTTATCTTATTAATATTAATTTTTAATTTTACTTTAAAATGTCATTTGATTTTGAGCAATAACTGACACAAAATTTTTTTGATGCCCTGAGGAGACTGCATAGAAGGGAAACTAGAAAACAGATCACTAAAACATTGGTGACTAAGAGTAATGTTTTTAATATCTCCTAATTCACAAAAAACCCCAACAAACAAGCCCAAATCATCCCCATGTGTAGAGCATCTTTGCGACAAACTGCTATCATGTATTACTGCCTATATACTAATGTCCAGGGAAGCAGTGAAATCAGAAACCAACAAAATTCCCAAGCATTTGTGTAAGCTTGTGGAAAGAGTTCTCTTCCAGTATTCATGAACCAAATGTCAGTCATAGCATTAATGTAAATATGGTTAAATAATAATTCTACTCTTTTAAAATCTGAAGTCGGTGCCCAGCTCTGTCCCAAATATATGATCTAGTCTACAGACTTCTGGAACAAATGAATTTTTACATATTAATTTTGATAAGCAAGTAGTGGATATTTCTATGTCAGCTGGGTTTTCATGGCACTATTTCACTCAGCAGCTCTGACACTACATGCAGATCATCCTCTGTTCATGTTGGTGAAGTCTAATCTTTTGCTTCTACAGAGATCCTTAGATCCTTATTTTTGTTTAATCTGTAAGATATTAATTTTTACAGATGCTAATACATCTTTTTAGCTGTTCTTTTTAGTTCTGACAGGGAGGCACCCTACTTTGGTCTTAGGGGTCCAGATAAGTTGGCTTATGCAGGCTTTGTAATAGCAAAGACCATTTATGAAAGGAAGAGGCCTAGGGGTCATTTTACTTGTCAGGTGAAAACCAGCTGTCTAACAGCAAACAGCAGCTTGGGACAGGACATTACTGAGCTGAAATTAATGGGGAGGAGACAGATTGATTCTTTGTGCATAAGGAACCCAAAAGGATAATAATGAAACAAAGAGAGAAGTCTACTCATTTTGCTGGCTTATACAGAGAAGGCTTTTGTCTCTCAAATGAAGTTTCCTTGGGAATTATTTAGAATGATCTTTTAATCTTCTACATGGGAAAGCAGACAAGGTGACCTGGCCACTTGATATTCCTTGTCAGGCTATTTTCATGGCACATATGTGATAACCTGACTGGGAGGCATCACTGGTATAACTAGAAACTTTGCTACATATTTTAACCTAAAGTTTGCATGACCTCCCTTTTTAGCATTTCTATGTTATTGTTTATGTGCTTACATGCAGCAAAGAGATAGTTTGTTGATGTTTAATAATTACCTACTATGCTTTCAATGTTGAACAAGCTCTGCAGAGAATTTTGTAGTACAGAATTAAGATGAGTCCTGAGTATTATCTGGTTTATGTCTGCCTCCCTGAAACAGAAATAATGAGAACAGATTCCCACATAGATCGTCAATAAAAATGCAGTAAACAATTGTTTAATGAGAACATGACAAACCCTGTAAAGCCCGAAGTAATAAATTCCTAGAAAGATTCAAGATACTTTGATCTATGAAGATCCAGACCTGGAAGAGACCAAGTATTCTTAATTCATCACACCAGTGGGAAAATGAGGCAGTTGGCAGTCAAAGGTGGTTTTAAAAAAGTTATTATTGGCTGTAATCCCACTTAATGTTTAAATTTTTGTATGATTCTTTTAAGTGGATTCAAAATATGCTACTTTTTATTGTTTGCTAAGGCTGGTGTGAGTTCTACACTCCTTTACAAAGGCTAGCAGGAAGAGGTGTGATGTATATGCAGTGCTATGTATATAGGATGAGATCATGATGGTTTAAGAATCACTGTATTTTGGAGTGCAGCGTCTGTGTGGCTGGCCTTGAAGAAACCATGATAGCATGAAAGAGAATGTGAAAAAAAAAAACCAAAAAATGCATACGAGACAAAAAAAGTGCTAAAAAAAGGGTATCTACAGGTTTATGCCAGGTGAAGAAGGGATAAGAATGCCAGCAAGGAAGTTAGAGTGCTGTTCCCAAATGCATAAACTCAAGAAATCCAGCTTCAACTAGTCATCACAGTCGAAAGCTGCAGAAGTAGCTAAGTAAAATTATGTTGGAGCAACTCTGCTTTGGCTGTTCAGCTTCCCTTTTAGGTTATTTCAACTCATCACCCTACTTTTGTGTTCCAGGAAGATACAGGAATTTATTATTGATGAGAGTCTGTTGATCCTTAGACAGTGATAATTAAGCAAGAATGCAATAACTTATGAAATTAAGATTCTAAAATGGTAATTTTAGAATTAAAATATATTTCAATCTATCATAATACAATATGTTCATCAGTACAGTAAGCTATGTTGGCTGACATATTTACCATTATATAGTTAGTCATAATTGTCTGTTCAGGCCTAATTCTTGTGGCCATGTACATTTCTGATGTGGATATAAAATACAGCTAAGGCTTTGTCAAGCATTAGAGCTGGGCCAGCCACTAGACAAATAACAGATGCTCTCTATTAACCCTTTTCCCTTCCTAAAAGGGGAAGAGAAAGGGCTTAAGAGAGACAGAGAGACTTATGGATCAGAAAAGAAAACTGAAGCTGCTCTGATGAAAATAATAACAATAAAATTAAATATACAAAAATGGATATAAAATCAATATGGAACTCAACCCCCCTGATGGCAATTACATCACTGTCACCACTGTTGCTGTGGAGCAGGCACTGGGGAAGTCCTAGACTGGACTCAGCAGCAGATGGGAACTGGATTCAGGAGCTGGATTCGGGAACACACGGGTTGGGTGCAAAGGCAGAACAGACAGAGTCCTCCTCGGACACCGGCCATTGAAGAAGAGAGCTTGACCCTCGTGATCCCTCAGATTTATACTGTACCTGACATATATGGGCTGAAATACCTCACTGTTTGGTTTAGGGTCACCTGTCCTGTGCGCTCCTTCTTGAAGGTGCGGCCTTTTATTTTCTGCACCCCCAACATGGTACACAAGATTTATCTGTGATGTTGGTCTGCACAGGAGGAAGTATAAGCAAGAGCCTTTCTGCACACCAATCCTTGGTAGTAACAATAAACATCGAGCATTATCACTGCTAGAAGCAGACACTGTCTGCAACAATATCCTGTTGTGAGATTTATAACCAGTGACTGGAGCAAAGCCACCTGGCTTAGTAATAAAGGAAAAACAAAGCTCTGAATGGCCCATTTGATAAAAAATAGGGGAAGGGTTTAAGTGGGGACAGAACTGTGTTCAAAAGCATATTTTTGTCTCTCCCTGACCCTAAACCCCCAGATGTGATGGTCTTGGTTGTCATGTTCAAAAAGTCTGTTCCATGATTACACTGGGTAGTAAGCCAAGATGTTCTTGTACAGTCCAGTGATTCCAGGATCTTCTCTTTCAGCAGAATTTATTTCAATTCATTATACTTTTTAAAGTTTTGCACTAGATTAAAATTATTAGAAACCATAGCAGATGTTTTCACGTTTTCTGGAACTGCTACTCATGCTGGAGAGTTTGCCTTCCTCTCCCACACTCTTTCTTCCAGGAAAAGTGATACAAAAAAGATGTGAAAATTACTGACAAAACCTCAGTTGTGTCCCTGAAAAAGGCAAACTTCTTTTACAGCTGAGGTGTGTCTAAGTTTTGCAAATCTGTTCCGAACACTGAAAAAAATCTGCATTATCTGCCAATGGCCTGGCAGTGTCACAGCACCACTTTACTGCAGTCTGGAGGGATCTTCTGTCTTAACATCTGATCAATCTCAGTTTCATAGAGCCAGCCTTCTTTCTTGAGCTTCAGTGAGGAGAAGCATTTCAGAAATGGTGAAGAGCAATGAAGGTCTTGAAGGGACTGGACCATCTCTCTAGGAAAAGGCTGAAAGAGATGGGACTGTTCAAACTGGCAAGGAGAAGGCTCAGAGGGGACCTTACCAATGTGAATAAACACCCAATCGGGGAAATTAAGAAGACAGTGCCAGACTCTTTTCAGTGGTATCCAGTGACAGGACAAGGGGCAATGGGCATAAACTGCAATACAGAAAATTTCACTTTAAGAAAAATGTAAAAAATTCCTGTGAGGGTTGTCAAACACTAGAGCAGGTTTCTCAGAGAGGCTGTGAGATCTCCATCCTTGGAGATATTCAAAACCTGACTGGGCACAGTCCTGGGCAACCTGCTCTAGTTGACCCTAATTTGAGCAGGGCAGGGGTGATATCCTGAGATCCTTTCCATCCTCAACTATTCTGTGATTTTTTGGATAAAAATCTTAAAGTGTCGTGTTGAACACAGAAATATACAGGCGAACTTTTTAGACCATATGGTGTGATGAAATGACTACAGCTGTTTTTTTTCTCTCCCTCAGCCACCCAGCAAGTCTGATTACCTGAGCCTGTAGCTGTCTTCAGTGCTGATGCTCAGCACTCTATCCCTCATTTCATCATATATCATTTTTATATCTACATAGATTAATATATTTAAAATATTGAAATAGAGATGATGAACACCAGAAGCTCTGCATAATACTCAAATAGAAGGACTTCAATTAATGCAAATAATTAATGCATAGAATAAGCTGGCATTACCTGCAGAGCATTAATAGTGAGGTATCAGAAGCTGGCAAGTTATTTATATTTTCATCTCTGCTATGTTGTTTATAATAAACATTGGATATTAAGATGCCTTTATCTGAAACCCAAACAGTGGAATATTCTTTATCAGAAGAAGAAGTTTTGTGAAAACAACATTTTGACAAATGTTGTATCAGACAGAGCCAAAGTCAACATGCTACACTGGTAGCACACATTACATCAGTAATATGTACACCATGATTCTGCTTTTCTGATCCAAGCATAAGTCAAAATGCTACTTTCAGGACACTGCTTATCAAGACAGAACACCAGACATGTCACAAATAAATGTGTGAAATGATGTGCGACACAAAGCACTGTGAAATTTGAACTGTATTTTTTGTTATTTAGTCTTCCCCCCACCCCCCCCCCCCCCCGGATAATGTGAGCTAATTCTAATTATTTAGCAAATTTTAAGTAGCCTGTCCATTGACTGGAATTACTGGTCATGATTTCTGCATATTTTTTCATTTTATAAGCATAGAGAACTTTGTTTATAGAAATTAGAACTTGAAATGTTGAGTAAGTGTGTATTCCTGTTAAAGACAGCAGGCAGAAAGAACATTTCCCCTTATTCATCAGCCTGATAACAATGAGAACTACTCTCTAACTCTGAGATACAGAGGTATTTTTATCAGCTGAAGTTTGACAGGACTTAATGGCATCAGAAATAGCTTGTCCATAGAGGCTAGGAGCTCAAGCTGGTGTTGCTCCAGAAGTATGGAGACTACTTGTACAGCAATCAGAGACTGATATTGTTTATGAAAGCAGACAGCAGCTTGACTCCTGCTGTCTTTTTTATTATATTTGATATTCCTTACAAGGAATTTCATTATCTACTGATTAAAAGTCAGAAAAAGAAGATAACGTACCAGAATGTTATTAGATTAGTTAAAATATGAATCCTCAAATTCAGATAGATTTGACAAAGTTGTAACAAGACCTACAAATCATCGAAGCTCTAGCAGTTGAACGCAACAGTTCCTCTAAAATCATGTCGGTAGCATCGATTTTGAGACAGTTATGCAAAACTAATAACAAAAAAATTCTAGAAAGAAAAGCTGTTAAGTGATCTGTTTCATGAAGAACAGGAGGAAAAGGAAGGGCATATGCAGCCATGCTGTGAATGAGAGGAGGGAGGGCAGCAGTGTGGCAGCATGGCTTCATGACCACAGGTGTGTGCTATGGAAGGAGTAGGTAAAATTATGTTCTCTTCTCTTCCTCTCCCTCTCCCTGTACTCAAAACATGGCAAAAACTGTTGTGCGTGTCTTTCCTCCGTTTTCTGAAGAAGCAAACCTTGCCTGTCTAGGGACTTTTCTAGGGAAGCTTGACCATTTTGTAGACCGTCATCTTTTTCTGCTTCTTTTTTCTTTCTTTTTTTTTTTTCCTTTCTTTTTGGCCTTGAGTGTAATATTTTATGTCTTTCTTATGGCTTTTTTTCCTTTGTTCTGGTGACACACAGTTACAGTGTGATCTCGATTATTCCATTATTGTCAAGTATGACTTGGCCATCCTGGCCAGGCCCTGAAGAACTTCATTAGAAAGACAAGTGCTTGGAAAACAGACAACAAACTGCTACACAAGGAAATCTATGCAGCAGAATTGCCAGACTGTGGCAGCTTCCCTCAGTGAACATCCTTGTATCTGTGTAAAACTTTAGTATAGTCACATAAAGTTCAAGACACCAAAAAATATAAGACATATCTAACATACACTGCCTTATTAACACCTAAATTTGGCTCCGTTTTGTTAACAGTGTTTTTTTCCTACAGTTAAATCAGCAGGCACAGTAAGTTGATTGGGGATCTTATTTCAGTAGGAATGAAAATTAATGCAAAAGACCAACAACAGAAAAGGTTTTGTTCTTTTTTTTTCTCCTGGATGGTGTTTTTCTGCATATATTCCTTGTGTTGTTATTGGTGCACAGATAATTTTCAAAACATATCCTGGGCTGCTTTGTCCTCAATATTCAAGTGAAATTAGTTTTGTGTCTAAAGTAAGCTTCTGAATCTACGTTTATGTATTTTGTATCAGGCTACCATCCTTTCTGTTAGGCTTCATCTTTGCTCCTTTTTAAAACTTACAGGTCACTGCAGGTTCAGGACTACTTTCTCTGTACATCCTGTTGAAATCTGCAGAAACAGTAACTTTCCATTACGCTTGATATTCAGACTGGACCTTAATGTGTATCACACAGCTCTAAGTATAACTGTAGACAACTACATTTGAATAATAACTTGTTTTGCTGAGGAAGTGACTGACTGCGTAGTATTTCTCTCTCAGACCCTAATTGGGTCATGATGCTGGAACAGCTACAGCAGAAGTGGAATGATGTCCCTGTAAACATTTCCATTTAATTACACAAAGTAGCTAGTGGGAAAAACTGGCAGATGATGAGCAAAATTGGTCTGTATTAGACAAAGAGCTGCATACAATTTGGTATGAATAATTATTCAATTGATCACAGTTTGTGGATAAATACTTGAAGTCTGACACTTCATAATTGTGCATTGAATCGAAACTAAATAACTTCTTGCATAAATTGACTTCAGGTATTCACTGTTAATCAGTTGCTGCATTTTCATAAATTACACCATTTTGCAATACTTTGGTGAAGGCCCACAGAGACTTTTGTTCCAAGTCCAGCAACAATAACTCAATACCAGATTTAGTTCTTCAGTTGCCTTTGTGTTTCTTTTCTGTCTCAGCCAGAAGATGAATTTAAATTCCTTTGGGGCACTTAACTTTCCAAATTAGAATGTTTCCTGTTACACAAATGTTGCAGAGGAATGTTGGCTGAGGGATTTACACGTGCAACTTTCATTAGTTTAATTTAGTTTAGCAATACATGTGTGTTGCACTATCTCCCCCAACTATATAGTAACATATTGAATACACATACAGTAAGTATATTACTCCCATAATAAGCACTACATTATTGCTATAATAAAGATATTCAAATCTCTTTATGAACAAAATAGTTTCTAAGCTTGTAAGGCTTGATCGTACAGATGCATCTGTATCCCTATAACTTTAAACATATGTAATGTGAAACTTTTTATTTACAGAATGATGAATGCACTCATGCTTTTTATCAACTACAAGTGGAACCTGATAGAATAAATAATTATTTGGGTAGTTGCATTAACTAAATGAGTAATCTCATGTGTTTGTTTTTGCAGGATCACAGAGTTGTATTTAAGATTGTGTATTGTGTCTGTGTGAACACAGTGTAACTGGGAGGAATTCTCTAAAATAACTGTTTTTTAAAGATATGCGTCAAGATATTAAACTAAGAAACCAAATTGAAGATCAATCACTTCTGCCTTGTTAAATACTTATGGGAGAGCTTAATTTTAAGCACAAAAATAATCCTATGTATTACTTGTCATTTACAGTTCAGTGGAACAATTTACAGTTTATCCTATGTATGAGTGTCGGCTAAATCACAACCTCTGTGTGCTGATTATTGTCCTTGCACAAGAATGAAAAGTAAATCCCTAAGTGCATATTGACAATAGTAAGTCCAAAATGAGAAAGGAGATCTGCTTTAGATCAGCATTGTAGAGTCTGAACAGCAGCTTTATCAAGAATAGATTTGTCTTCAAAATCTGATTGCTTTTGACATAGCAATATGTAATTAAATATAAATGTATTTTGATAATGACAAGATGATAGATTAATAGATCTGCAGAGCTTTTCATTTTTGGAGGGGGGTTGGTTTGGGGTTTTTTGTGGTTTTGTTTTATTTTGTGTGGTTTGGGTGTTTTGCGTTGTGTTTGTTTGTTTGTTTGTGTCTTGTTTTTCCTTCTGACTTTAAGAATGTATTTTAATTAAAACTACAAGTACTGTAAAGAATTAAATGTGTGCCCAGTTAGTCAGTTACAAAGTGAACAAAACTTAAAAACTCTTAAACTTTGAAGAAAAAGTAATGTGAAAGTATGGGGTAGAGAAGAAAAGAATAAAAGGTTCTCTGTACACAGGTCTGTCAGGACAAAAAGTAGGGTATCCAAATGGCATTAAGACAAACATGAAGAAAAACATTTTGATCATAAGGATAGAAAGTCACTGGAGAGATTGCAGTCTTCAGAATTTTTCTTTTTAATTTGGTATGGTATTTAAAACAAAATATTAAATGTGTGCTCTTAGCATTGATATTCAACAAAGAACCAACATTGATTAACACAGTACTGAGATATATTTAAAACGGTGTTCATACGTACAAGCTGCAATGGGATCTTCATCTACTATATACCAAGGCAAGTCTTACCCAAATCTCTCAAACTTGCATTTTGTACACTTCCAAAAACATCAGGCAAATTATCCAAACTACAAGTTAAATGTGTGCACAACTATAGCATAGATATCTAGCTCGGTGCTACACAATACATCATTAAATACTAAGGCTGTGGCAGAGCTAGAAACTGAATCAAGATCTTTTAAACCATGGATGAGTTACACAACCACAAAGTGAAATTTCCTACTGTAGGGAAGTTATTATCTCTTAAGTATGAGGCTTATCTTTCACTAACTAGTGAAGTTCATTTCCATTGACCAAAACAACATCATAATTAAATGGAAGTAGCAATATAAATACTTCGCTGAATGAAGACTACAGAGAGTAGAGATAAGCTGTCTGTCTGCAAACTAAATATGAGAGGGAGGGTTAAAAAAGAAACAATGTAGCTTTATGAACTGTTTTTTACACATTATCTAAATTGAACATATTTCTAAAGGAAAAACAAAGTTTTAACTTCACTGAACATATCCAACTTGTGTGCCTACAACTGTAATGACTATCAGATTATGGGGAAAGCAATAGCCTTACTATAAGGAACAAATGGGACATGTGACCTGTGTTTTCTGCACCTACCATCATGAAGAGTATGTGAGCTGCCCTATGTCTCTGGTAAACCCAGATCCAATTAGATGCATGTGGTCATTTATGTGGTGTTTGCAGAAAGACAATTATTGAAGCAGGACTCTATGTGCTGATATTTTGTGGAGATTTATTCATGAAACATCTACAAACAAAAAGAGTGGGCATGCTGGAATAGGGGACTGTGCTTTTCTCAGGGTTACGTAAGCCAGTATCTGGGCAAGAAGGTGTATTATGAAAGTGTTGGAAGTGACTGAGCCATTCTAATAAAAAGTTTACCTATGAACTGAGAACCAAGAAGAAATTACTGTTTAAACTGATTTTTGCTGCTTTAATTATTGACTACCTAATAGTTCTCAGCTTAGTGGAACCATCTGAGATTTGTTGATGTGCTCAAATGAATAAAAATAAATATTGCTTTTATTTCTTCTAAATTTATTTCATCAAAATTATAGCAAAGGAAATGTGGCTAGTCTTGTATCTGTCCTAACATTACTGTGTTAGTGAGAGAAACAAAACATATATTCAGGATGTCTACTTAAAGCAGCTGACTAATGAGTAATCTCCAGCACCCACAGATAAGTGGAGATCTGAAGGAGATGGTACTTGAAACAACTAACTGATTTGGAAAGCAGAGACACTGATTTCAGGGATTTAAGGCCATAGACACCAGCTCCATGTCAGAGAGGGCAGCTTGGAAACTCAGCTGGAAGCAGAAACATAACTTTAGTCATTAAAAAAAAGGGATCTGACAGAGTGAACAGGGAGAATTGTAAAGAGAGAGGAAACTTTTAACAAAATCTGTTTCTTCCAATCCCTATGGCAGGATTTATAACAGATGTGGAAAATACAGCGTTAAACCTGGCAGCATCAAGAATGCAAATGAAAACAGGCTCAGCTGTGAGGGGCAAAATACTGAAGAAGAAAGTGGTTCTTATCATACAAATTGAGATCAGAGCTCAAAGGAGCTGATCTTTAGAGAAAAGTGGGTAAAGAAGCACTGGGGTAGCTGGCAGCCTGCAAGCAGGTGTGGTAGATTTGTAAGGCCTAATACCTATTTGCAATGTCAAAGTCAAAGAGAGTTAAACAGAGGTAGCCCTGCTATATTGGAGGAGACCTTTGCTGGCAATAGCATTTTGTGGGCTAATCCTGTTGCACCTTCCTTCTCCACAGAATGCAAGGTAAGAGCTCTGACGTGCTAGGAAACAGAGAAAAAAAGTATAGTTGCAGTAGCATATACACCCATGGCCCCAAACCCTGTGCCTATAGGGGTCTAGTTGGGTAAAGGTAGTCACCCTATTGTAAGGTAGTAGGTTCTGCCTTGAAAGCAAAAGTCATTGACTGAGACAACAGGATAGAAGATTCTGGGAAAAGTTGTCTTAAAGTAGATGACCATGTGTTGACGTGAAAAAGCTAATGTAAAACACTAGAATCCAAATGTGAACGACATTAGGTATGTACATGAGACTGTATTATTATGTATGTATATGTAAAATCTGCATTGGCATGAACAAAAACTGGCTGCATTGCTCATGTAGCTATTTATTAATTGTGCAGGTTATCTAAAATTGCTATTAATAGATTTTTTTATGATAGAAGTCTGTGTTTTGTTTATATAGATATCTTTTGATGAGTCATTTAAAAATTACTTTGCAAAAGGTATTGATCCTTCTGCAAAATCCTGGTTAGCAAAAGAACAATTCCTCCTGGCTTTAGGATAGACCCAAGATCTGTATCATACTTTCAGCTCACTTCAGAGGAAAAGTATGATTTAAATTTGGGTTAAAAATCTAAATGCACTGCTGAATGTAATATACAGCAATCTATGAACAGCCTTCTTTTAAAGTACCTTGGGAACTTCTAAGACACTAATCTAGAGCTGAAAGTTTGTTGTGTTATAACGCTTGAGATCTGTTTGCCTTGTAATATAAATCTCTGCTATCTGGCCCTGAAGAATCATTTACTCTAGACCCTTTGTAGAGAGACTTTTCTGTTGAAAATATTCTATGAACATTTAGTCTTTGGCTATCCTTACATCTTTTTATAACCTAAAGTCAGGAATCATTAAATCATGTAAATGAAGTGCCTTATTTTGTACTGTTATTCCTGCACTGACCCTAATAATTTGTATTTGATGTATTATTTTCCCCAAAGCACTGAATCTTTGAAAACATCTGCTACTTCTTTCACTAGTGACTAATCAGTCATCTTAAAAATAATAATAACAACACCTTTATTTTTCTCATTTGTGTTTGACTTTCAAACTCGAAGGTTTTCATCCTTTTATAATTGTATCTACTGGACTAAGGACTTTGCCACTGCTTGGAATATTTTGTAACTTTGTTTAGAACATGGTAACCAAATAATTATCTGCAACTTGTTCGACGCTTTTTCATAGATTGAACCCTGAATTCTGTTGTATTATGACATTTTCTTTGAATTTCCTAGAGTTATTGTGTATATTTTTTTTGCATATTCTTTCTGTTTTCTTTCCCAATAATTTCTCTTAATATTTCAAAATTAATAGTAGATATAGGAATATTTCTGTAGCTATGTTTCTGGATGCTACTTCCCTTACAGCCTCCTGGTTAGGCAATGTTGGAGAGAAATTTTGTGTTTTGATAGTGGTGCTTTTATATGGCTTGTGGTCAGACTTTGGTTATCATTATTTGATCCTGTTAAGAGATCTGAATATTTCAGTTTTGCAGAGGGATGAAAGTTGGTGGCTACTGTATCATTTAGAAAAAAGAAGTGGTTTAAAAAAAAGAGCTAGTAGATGATTATGCAGCTTATTACCTCAATAACTCCTCAAATTGAGTTTTCAGGAGAAAACATGAAAGGCTCATTTATGCAGTTTCTTAGGTGAGTAGGGAAGTTTGGTATCTTCAGAGCCTGTCCTGGCATCCTCTGGAAGAGTCTGGAACCCTGGGTCTGGCAATGAACCAGCTGAATTGTTGGTGTCTGCTTCCAGAGGAGGCGTTGAGATCAAGAGTCTGGGAAACTGTTGAAAAACAGCTCCTAAATAATTGATTTTTAAGCAATCCTTGTTCAGATGTGGGAAAGAAACTCTGAAAAGGGGAGAACAAGGCTTCTGCAAGAACAGACATGTAGGAATGGTCCTAGGAATTAATAAGAAAAAGTTAAGTAACTGGCTTCAGAGGTGTCCCTCTGTTAATGTTGAGAATACCAAGTTGGATTTCTTCTATTTATCTCCCAAAGTAAGTGATTATCAAAGACCAGAAGAGTTCTTCAGATGCATAGTTGCAAGAATGGCCCAGATTCAATCACAGTCCCCAGACCACAAACCCCTTAAGATGGGGCAGGAGACAGATCCACATTCTCAAGTGGTGAACCTTTCCATGTTCACCTGAAGCCAGAAATAATCCTGGCTTGAAAAAAAACTTTCAGTAAGAGAGAAGAGCTTGAAACAAGCACCTTATACTATCTTCTAGTTTGAAAATTCTCTTTAAAACATTTTCTATTACCTTTGTTCCCTTTGATACACAAGGACTAAGGCTGAAGGTGGCTTTCTTTGAAAGCAAGAGGAGGGGGGGTGGAATCAAAATACTCAAGCTACAACTTGAACTTTTGGAGCATGTTCAGTTTGGACATCTTTGTTGCTTCTATTTTTTGATCTTTAATTCAAGCTGCAGGTACAACTAGAAAAAATGAATATGTGCTGAATGTTTTTCTGCAGCTTTGCATAGGCCATGATTTGCTGAGAAAGGGTCATTTCCATTTTGATCAGTTTGACCTAAGCTGTCACAGCTTGATCCCTGTGGATAAGAAGAGAAGCAGTGAGATAGCTTTTTATCTTGTACTTTTTCTCCAGTCCAAGCAAGTTCTTCATGAAGAGGCAGAAAGAAGGAGTATGGGGAGGTACCTTTGCTGGCTAATTCTTGGCAACTACATTATCTATTTGTGTATATGCATCTGAAGCGACCATTGGCACAATGCTATGCAGTACCAATTACATCTATCTTGTTTAAACCCTTGGATCATGCTGTCTCTCTGTCAGCATGTTTTCTCCTGGGATTAACATTATCTGTCTGACTGCAATGGAGTTAATTTTTCTTATATCAGTCCATATAATGCTTATGCTTTGCATTTGTGGCTAGAACAGCGTTGATAACACACCAGTGTTTTGGCTACTGCCAAGCAGTGATTGACAGCTTTAAGGCTTTCTCTCCAGCCCCTTTCCACTCAAAGGCCAGTAGGATGGGCATGGGCAACAAGCTGGGAGGGGACACAGCCAGCACAGATGACACAAACTGACCAAAGAGATATTCCATACCATATGATGTTATGCTCAGCAATAAAAACTGAGGGACAGGAACAGAATGTGGGGCTGTTCTTGCTTAAGGTATTTATCTTCCCAAGCAAATGTATACTACATACACACTGTATACTGAGGCTCTGCTTTCCTGGAAATGGCTGGACATCTGCCTGCTGATGGGAAGTAGTGAATAAATTCCTCTTTTTACTTTGCTTCTGTGTGTAGCTTTTGCTTTTCTTGTTAAATTGCCTTTTATCTCAACACAAGTTTTTCCATTTTATTTTCTTCCCCTGTGCTGTTGAGGAGGGGAAATGAGAGAGTGGCTGGGTCTGGAAGCCAGCCAAGGTCAACTCTCTACACATACTTTAAAACTTCTTAGCTCAGTAGGTAAATAAAGATTCACATCTGCTGCTGCCTTGTGCAACACTTCTCTGAATTCTAATTTCTGTCATTTGAACAATACAACCTTATAGTATTATTTTTCTTTGATAGTATACCAAGGACAGCATTAGGTCCTAGAAATACACAACTGTTTCCAATTCTGACGTTGTATGTGGCTTTTTGTCATACCATGGTTCTATGAGTATGTCTTCCACCAGTTATTGCAGCTCCAGTTTCTTAAATCAGTCTATTCTTAAGTCATTTGTATACTGTTAAACTCTGTAGTGTATTTTATTCAGCCCTGACATTTTTTTGGTGATTTCATAACACTCTCTTTATGATTTCAAAATTAAGAAAAATAGTACATATATATATATATATAAAACTACATATACTTAGCAGACAAACACATCTAATTGTGTTTGTTTATGCAACTAATATTTTCTTCTTTATGACTGGGTTTTTAAAGTCACAAAAGTATATTGGTGTTTTTTGCAAATTAATCCTGTTTTCCATCATGCCTTTAGTGAAATATTTCTGCCTTGAATGTTGGCAAACAGTGAAAGAGGAGCTGATGTCTTAATTCAAGTTCTACAATGGAAAAAGGAGACAAGAGTGAAAGAGCTGAATATATTTAATCCAAGTACAGAACTGCCAAGTAAAAGAATGCTTACACTAAAACAAATAATATGATATGTTCCTGAAGTCACTTATGGGCGGGCTGTTCATTTTGCTCTGCTATGTTGCAATTATATCCTGCTGAGTGAAGGAAAAGTTAGCCAAGTCTCAACCTCCCTGGAACAAAAATCAGCATGTTGCCATTTTTCTTCTCTACCAAGATGTCATTGTCAGCTCAGCTTCCTGCTTGGTTCTTGGATGTTCTCTATTTCATCTGATTCCTCACATCATCCAATGCCAAACTTCAGTTACTTCCTTTCTTACCTTTTGCATGAAATGGGAAAGTGTGGTCTGTGTTCTGAACTTCATTGTGCCTCTAAGAATATGAGTAAAAGTAAATAAGTATTAGTATTTTTCCCTAAATATCCCCTCCAATACACAGATTTTGTGCAACTGTACAAGCTTTACAAGCTTCTACTAGCAGTAGATAGCATGCTTTTTGCTCTATGAGTTGTCTTCCAGTGTGGCTGCTGGCTGTGGGGGTGGCTTATGGGATTATGGCTTGGGACAAGAAAATCATGAAATGTGGAAAAAAATTAATAAATACATATGTGTTATAGGAAGTGTTACAGAAATATTTTGCATGTGAAAAGGAAGACATGAGAATTTGGGGGTCAGAGCTTGATTTACAGTTGTATAGGAAAATATAGGTACATCCTAGAACAGGATTTCACAATGCCTTCCTCTGGCATTAATTAGTTTGCAAATACAATTATTATTATGATATTTATTCTAGCAGTAAAAGTGTCAAAGAAACACTAAGCTTTGCCTCACTTGTAATATTGGTAGTACTCAGAAGTGCCTATGCATGCTACAGTGATGTCTTAAAGCACGTTATATCTCATATCTTCTAGGTGCTGCTACTAGTCAAATAAGGAGACGTGAGTTTGACTTCGCAGTCACTGAAGAATGCATTAACGGTATGTTAAATATTTGCTAATGATGTGAATACTCAGCTGGAGATCAGTAAGTTCTACAGGTGCTTACATGTGTGCAGGACTGGCAGTGACTTCTTTCCTTTAAGGACAGACAAACCTTTCAGTTTTGGAGGATTGTTGCTATAAAGGTCTGATTCTGCTATCAAACATTATTACGAGGTACGCTAACATGTATTCAAGGAAAAAAGCATATAAATATTAACAATGTAAGAAACATATGCAGAATCTCTGGGTGAGTGCAATGAGGAAGTATCTATTCAAATCCTCAGCATTTTTATTAAAATGCAAATTAAAAAAATAATAAAAATAAGGGAGAACAATTGGAAGAAATGAATGAGAATAACTACGAGGAAAGCGTTCATAAATATGGCTTGTCTAAGTGCTTCAAAATGGGTGTCTTCTGACTAAGGGCACTACCATAGATAAAATTGCCAACTCATTAATGCTTTGTATTCATATGCTTTATGACAGAATGGCATATATAGCCAATATTTCTTATGACAGGGAGTACCTGTCCTACCTACCCCATGGATTTTGCCTTCGTCCAAGGGAGCAGACACTTTTCTCAGCACTAGTTAGCTGGTTTAACCAGAGGATATGACCTAAAGTTTGGAAGGTACCATACAAGGCAGAACAGCAGAGTACTTGCTAACTGTAACTTTTGACACCTCTGAAAAAAAGAGGAATGCATAGGTAAAATGGCAAGCATCTTGCTTCTCTCTCCTCCCAGTGCTTTTCTGGAGTTTTATGCTGACATACTCTAACAGTACTAGAAATCTTCAGTCAATGCAGAAAATTCAAGGCTATTCTTGCTTTTACTAAACAAATAAGCAGTTTAGACAAATGCCCCCAATAATCCATCTCTGCAGTAAGCTTAAAACTGTAGAGCTGTTTTAATGTGAACTATTTACTCTGAACATTTCTCTAGGACTGATATGGAAAACAATAAATGAAGATATTAATTTGTTTAGAACATAGTCCAGTTAAGACTAAAACAGTATCATGACTCAAAATAAGAGCTCCTTGAGCAATGATAAATTCCATTTGTAACATGTTAGAAGGAAACAGATGCATGAGACTTAAATTTTAAGCAGATGAGTTCATTAGAACATAGAATACTTGTCAATAAATGCTTATCTCCTCAAAAAAGTTCAATACCAAAAAATTCTGCTTTTATTCATACCACTAGAAGAAAGCATTTGGGAAATTCAGATTTTAGATTAATTTAATTTTGTCTCTGTCTAGTATTCTGTTTGAACTGACATACGTACTTGTGCTGTGTGGAGTAAGTAGGAGGTCATTACGGTAATGAGGAAAACTAAATGAAAACTTAAGTTTGCAGTTCCCATATTTTGAAGTTCTAATTTTGAGTTAGTCATTTTATAACAAACTTATTTTCTGTCTTTACTGGAAAACAAAAACTAATGTTTTGACAGGACCGTGGGAATTTAAATTCAGATGACTCAGAAGAATAAAAAAATCCCCAATCCTAGCAGTTTGATAAGGGGAAGTTGAAGACAGCATATGAAAAGAATTATACAGAAAATGAAGGTTTCTATTTCAGAAAGCTTTTTCATTATTTTCTAGTACTGCTTTCTATCATCTCTAGCATAGGAAGGGCTAAACTCTCCCTACTGTATGTATTCTCATCTATTTCTGTTCCATGGATTCAGTAAAACTGCATAATTTTGAAGAAGAGAACTTCAGCAGTGTCTGTTCTCAGGGCCCTGGAATCTATTCTAACTAACCGAATTATGGATTTTGCTACAGAATTTTCATTTGAAAGCTCTATTTTGGCCATTGCTTTACCACTTAAAAAGAAAAAAAAAAATGTCAGCTTCAAAATTAGGACAGTGATTGTTTGGCTACTTGTTTATTATGCTGAGGCAGGAAACTGAATAAGTAGAACATAAAGTGACAAATATCCTTTTGGTTTTTTGTTGGTTTTTTTTTTTTTTTTAATGGGTACTTAAGGAAATCTTAGGTGGCCAACTATTGCTATTCAGTACTGACCCTTGAGATCTTCACTGGCTGAATTTACAAAATTCAAGAAGTTTGGAAATGCATTTAGTAAGGTGACATGAGAGGACTGACTCTCTTGCCAATGGGTGAACAGCTTACCTAGAGTAGGGTGGATAAAATTTCTTTGCCTGAAGAAATTTAAGCTTTCAAATCTTGTTTCCCAGCAAAGTACCCCAACCACTAGTATTCTGTACTCTTTTTTTCTTAGTATCTCCAACACACTTTTATGTTTTATGATCATCCATTGATGCAGAGTCTGGAATCCAGCAAAGTGGGAACCATTGTTATAGTTTTCATTAAAAATCTGCTTGTAGGTGTGGCCTGGATAATAATAAATATAAGTGGAAAAGTGGCACATAATAATGTTAACTCAGAAGTAACCTTAAAACAAACCCCCAAAGCAATATTGTTTTAACTTGTAAAAGTACTAAACAAAATGGCCTTGTTAATTTTTACAGAACTGTAAGTGGAAAAAGTTCTTAAAAGGTGTCAAGTAATTTTTCTATAACATTGAACTAAATGAAATCTAGATGATACTCAGTTGAAAAATACTAAAATTCATGGTGGACCCTTTGATATTTCATTTGTGAATCAGTTGCTAGCACTGCACATTGGATGCTTTCAAATAAGGGTCTGTGACAGTGCTTGAGAAACTTTCCTCTTCTGGTTGAGCTCATACACACTTCTATAGGTGCATCAAAAGGATGTTACAATTTTAGTTGTTTGAGACTTTTTTCCCTCTGGTAGTGGTTGCTAACTCCATATTTGGATCCAGCAGCCAAATTTCAACATTTTCTTTGTAGCCCAGCTGGTGTGCAACAGAGCAAGGTCATACTTTCAAAGTTAGCGCTGCTTTGGGAAAGATGGATTGCATCAGGT
The DNA here is from genome assembly GCA_025331215.1 of Actenoides lindsayi. Lineage (NCBI taxonomy): Eukaryota > Metazoa > Chordata > Aves > Coraciiformes > Alcedinidae > Actenoides > Actenoides lindsayi. Next base: position 20,249 of record WTSP01016693.1, on the reverse strand, counting down.
CATCTTCAAAGGTCTCTTTCAACCTCGATTATTCTTTGAGTGTGTGATTTATGATTCTGTTTAGCTTGTGTCCAATGGACAGAGTGGCACTCTCCCCTGTGTGTGGGAATCCCCTGTAGATTTTCTTAATTTGATTGTGTAATGGTTTACGTGGAGGAGGCTCCTTCTCTTTAGTTCATTACCCTGATTTTGAGAGATTGTTAGAGTGAGACATATCAAGAAATGATGATTCTCACAAGTATACTTTTTTTGTCAAATATTAAGAGAGAATCAATTCAGGAAATTATGAACAGCTCTGTTTATTTTAACCTTTAACAAGAAGCCCCTTTGCATTGCAATTACAGACTGTCCACTCAGTTATTAGGAATTGCATATGAATGACTGAACTGTTACAATTATTTCTCTTACATAATTTTGTAATTTTCTTCACTGTGTGCCAGCATCTCAGTCAAGTAAAAGAAATTCTGCTCTTTCATTGATGGGACTTTGAGTTCATGCCTGTATGTGTTAGGGGAGAGTTCAGACTGTAAGGCTTTCTACATTTTAAAGAAGTTTCCTACCTTTCCCAAGTCTAGATAAATATTTAGTTTATACTTGTAAATTAACTCCATTGAATAAGTTAAACAAAATGCCACATAGAGCAAGCTGCAATGCTGGAAGTTCTTTTGCCAGTGTGTGTGTTTTAGCTAGGGTATGATTTTTTTCAAGTCCTTAACTATTGCCCTATGTTGTACAAAACCTTCAAATGTAGAACAAGCCTGGGAAATTCATCTATCTTTTTAAACTGAAATAATAGTGCAAAGCTGACAAATATGTATCTACCTTGTGTAGAAAATAAGCAAGAAGTGGGGTTTTTTGCTTATCCTTTCACAAATTGTTCTTTGACAACAAGTGATAAATGACATTTGACAGAGAAGTTCCTTCCAGGATAAAAAATAACACATGGATGGCAGATTTGGGGGAAGGACAAGGGGAAAGTTAAGCCTTTATTCGAAACCACAGAAGTTTCTGTTAAAGTATGCTTTTTGTCTCTAGTGAGAGAGGTAATTTTTCAGCCAGCAGCTTACGAGGTGCTAGCCAGTGCCATCAGGAAGAGGAGCAAGTCAAAGAATTCAGACTAAAAGCAGGACTACCCTCTAGGTAGTGCCAAATGAGTGGGTCCTGCCTATTGCATCTCTCTGCTGAAACTGATTGTGTGTGCAGTACAGTAATGCCTTCTGATGGATTCAGACACACTGTGTGGCTCTTTACACCTCTGCACTTCCATTAAAATCAATGCAACATTCATGACAGGGCTCAGCAAAAGAAAAGGTAGAAATGGTACTGCCTTCTGGCTTTTGAGGAGAGGCATTACCCACCAGATTTGTGAATGAAAATTTGTGAATGCAAATTTGCAGTTGTGAGTAGTGCCACTGAAAGAAGTAGTGCACACTGCTACTTTGTGTTTGCACATACAAGTAGAGTTTTGTCTCTGACTTTTTATTAGTTTCTCTAATTAGATTTCTTGGACGTAAGGTGGCAGAACTTGCAATCACTGATCTTTGGTGCCCTTAAACACAGGGAGCTGTAGTTAAATCACTAGACAGTCCTGCTAAAAATAATAGAACTGTCTATAGTGTAAGATACTACTTAACCTCTTCCTTGTCAGAAAGGAGTGATCCTTTGAAGATACTACGTAGGAACTGCACAAACAGTTAGAGGTGTTGCTTTGAATCATGCATATGTTTCTGGACTGAAGCTCCTCAAGCAGGAAGTTAAAAACTTTGCCTTAAAAATTAAGATGTGTTTAGACATTGTTAATTAGACCTTCTGCCTAATTTTGGAGAGATGGTTGCAGCTAATTCATTGAGTTATTTAAGAAGGGGTCTCGGGGGTATCTAATCCAAACTCTTTCTTGAAGCAGGTTCAACAGTGAGGTCAGATCAGGTTGCTCAGGACTTTATTCATTCTGGTTTCAAAAAATTTCAAGGATGGAGACTACATAACTTTCAGTCTCAGTTGTTAAAAGTCAGGAATAATTATATTATTTGATCACAAGTTTCTCATAAACACAACATTTAAATCAATATTTTGGGGGGTGTGTGTGTGTATATATATATACACACTAGAGAAACAAATCATCTTATTTTTAAAAATATCTTTGAGATTGAACTCTATTTTTTCCTCCACTTTAGAGAATAATCTAGAGGTTAGCAAACAAAGCTAGCTGGAAGATGGGATTTCTCTTTGCCATGAACTTTAGTGTAATTTCTTGCATATCATGCTTTTTAAACATGCCTCTCTTTTCCAGGTGGGAAAATGAGTTGCAGATGTCCTATGCAAGTAGATAGATAGAATATTTGATAAGATATCTGACAGAAGGGGAACTGGAGCCTTAGAAGTACTTGAATTTTGTGACTAAAAGGTTCCTCTTTTTCTCATGTGTACCTTTTTAAAGAGGAACTCACCATCAGTCTGAACTGGGAGATATGTTACACAGTAAATGGGCAGTTGCATTTGTACTTCTAGTTCCAAAGATGTAGTTCTGGGATATTCAAAATATATCAACATTTTTGCATCTGCTTTGTGCACCTTTGAAAAGTTACAGGATTAAATTTTTTTTTTTCATATTTGGATTATGGTTTGCTATTGCCTTCTCCAGCTTCAGGATGTGTATTTCTAATTAGTTCATCAGTAAGTCAGGAATTAGTATTTTGTATCAGATGTTATATGAACATCTGCATTATTAAAATAAAAAAATAAATAAATTAATACTTACTAAAATAAAAAAAAAACCCAACACTTGAGAACATGCTCTTCCCCCACTCAGGTCAGCTTTTCTTTCCCAACTGTGCTCCATGATTACTTTCAGAATTGATTAACTTCCAGTTTATAATGACACATCTAGCAGTTGTGAAATAACCAAATTCAGCACTTCTTCCAATGTTGAATCTCTGTGAGCTGATTCAACCCATATTACAGCTATTGAGTTGGACATTTTCTCACTACTCATGGGCTGATGCCAACCAGGGACTCTTAAAGAACCAAAACCTCCAAACAAGCCTTTTAAAATTGTTATTTATTTATTTATTTCCTTATTACTGTTGTTCTAAGGTTCGGGTTTTATTTTGTTTGGTTTTGTCATTGTTGGGTTGTGGGGTTTTCTTTGGTAACTGAATTTAACTAGGCATAAAAAGCTGAGGTTCATCACTGAATGCCACGAAGTGAAATCTAGGATAGTACTTCAGAGCATAAATTCCTATGGACAGGAAAGCAAATTCTGCTCCAAAAAGTTAAACAAGCCACATATGTGACTTGCCTAGATTCTGCTCAGCTTTCTGTGAGCACTGTACACAGGTGAGAATGTTTCTTTTTCTTATGATAAATTTTTCCAGAGCAGAAGTTCATGATATAAATTCTGAAATTTATCAAAGGATTATTACATATTTATTTTCCATTTTAATCATCATGCCAAAAATTACATATACTTTAATTTATTTTCAAACATATGATAGATAGATTTAATCCTTGTACTATTTCATTTTTCTGTTATGGTTATATGCTATCTTTGTCTGAAATACATTGCCCCAAATATGTCAAAAATATATAGTTTATATATATTTTTTTTTTTGTCCAAATATCTTGGAATTGCATGGATTTCAACAAATTGCTAATTCTTTTAAAAAAGTAATTATTTAAGTGTTCCAAAATAAGCAATTATCTGTAAAATTTCATCTCCTGAAATTTTAAATTTATCAAAAATAATCATAAATGTTCTAAAAATGTTTTAAATTTAATAATTTTTGTGTAAGATAAAATGGAGTAAATTTTTAAAATATATGTAGGGTGTGGAAACTATTTTGCTCTTTTATCAGCTAAAGAAGTAGCAGTTTAATGTTCTAAAGTGTGAAAATCATCTTCTTACTCAACTGACCATGCATAGTGGGCCTTCCCACGGGAGGCAAAAATTCTGCTGAAAGTAAATGGAGAAAGAGCTTCACCAATAAACTGCATTACTGCATTACTCACAAGTCTTTATCGGGAAACTACTGTGTCATTTTTACTGAAGTGGTAAAACTGGGGAAACGGTTTTAGTTATCTTTCAAAAAGATCTAAAAATAACCCCTGATAGAAATCACACAAGTTTTTTTTAACAACATTTTTGCCTCTGTAAGGCAGAAATTGTTTCCTGTTTTCTGCTTTTCAAATGGTGATGAACATCGTGTTCTCTTTACAACTGAATTAATGTACAGAAACGAACAGATGAACAAGTGTCATGTTGTAGTTTCTGGAATTTCCATGTGAGAGAGCTGGTACTTTGGGTAATTATGTTCATGATTAAAGGTTCCTACAGAATTCACCAGGCTTGAATTAACCCAAAATCCTTCCCCTTGTATGAGCATTCAGAGAGTTCAAATTCTCGCGTTTTTCCACAGCAATTCTAATCCTTATGAAGGATTTTTCAACATCTCTGCAAATTAATTTCCTTAACGTTATAATAATGTAAGCCTGGAGCTTCCTGTGAAAACAAATGGTATCCATTCTATCTCTAATCAGTGTCATTGGCTATCTGGAGATGTATTCATCAAAACCTTTTACTTTTTGTTTTTGAAAGAAACCAACTGAAAATATTTTTCATCTTAGGGATTTCTGAACAATCATTTTGTTTTATTTATCCAAACACCTGCAGCTTCCATAGTCTAAATGGAGAGTGGAAGGCAATATATCCTGACAAGAATATGTAGTAGAAATTACTGGAGATAGCTGGAGAGAGGGTTTTAGTGGCTCTTTCTGAGTTAGTTTTGATTATGTGTCAACGGTTCAGCTAGGATAGGGTTAATTTTGACCAGCAGTTTGGAGTGGGCCACAGCCAGGATGGACAAGTGAACTAGCCAGTCGGATATTTGATACTATACTGATGTCAAGGCTGCTATATAAGGGCAGGGGACAGGCCAGGCAAAGGACACAAGTTCAGATGGGCATTCAGACTGGTCAGGGCATTGCCTTCCTTGGTTCATTCTGTATCACTTGATACACATGTTGTTTCATTGCTATTACTGTTGTTGTTGTCACTTCTTCTGTTGCATTGTGTTAAATTTTCCTCATCTCAAACCACGGGGTTTTGTACTTTTCTCCCTTTTCTTCTTCCCATTCTGGAGGGAAGGGGGCAGTGAGTGAGTGCTGCATGGTGCTCAGCTCCCAGCCTGGTCTAAACCATGACAATAAGAGACACTTCAGAGCTAAGAAATTCTGGTGTTTCCTGTCATGTTGCTACCAGCACTTGACCAGAAAATACATCAATTTGTAAGTGATGGCACCACAGTTATAACAATTTAGACAGTTGCTAATATGAGATTGATCCGTTTCTTTAAAATCTGGTAAAAATCATTCATGTCCAGCAAAACTTGAGCTGAGTACTTAGAAAGAAAGAATGCTTCCACTGCCTGCCGGTAGCTACCATCCATGCACAATTATTTTAGAAATAAACTATCTGTGAACTGACCATGTACCTGCAAGGACAACAGCTAGAGGCTTTTTTTAAGAGTAGACTTATACACACTGTCTTTCATCATCTGGACTTTAGAACTGATTCTGTGATACCCTGCCAATAATTGCTGCCAATAATACCTGGTGCACAATAAGTAAGCCTTAAGACTTCAGTAGAGTGCTGGTAAACAGATTCATGGACTTCTTGTTCTCAGCATTATACGTCTATCTGTTGCATAGACATATACACAAACACAGGCACATGTGTATGTGTAAATATATGTGTATCTGGTTTCTTTTGGATTTGTTGAGCTGTTGCATATGTTTTGAGTAGCAGCTATAATCACACTTCTAAACAAACCCAAGTTTTCTTCAAAACAGATTTTAGTATTTTCTGCTCTTCTAGCTTTGTCTGTAAAAAGATATGGGACACAAGGCTCTTGACAGGTGGAAGCATTAAATGTAGATCATACTACATCAGTATTTTGACAAATGACAATATGCACATAATCCCAGTTTCTCTGCCAGTCAAACACAATAACAGCTGTAAATGTTTAAGTGCAAGAGAACAAATAACCTTGTAAATAAAGGCAAATATTGTAAGATAAATAAGCATGTATTGGAAAAGAACATCATCTTGGATGAACACGTACAGTATGTCTTTGAGTGCTATTCCCAGTGACACTCAAGTAGAATACGTACTTAGTGAAAGCCAACAGAGATTGCTAGAGCATGTTCATATACTCTGTGGAGTATCTAACATTCATGTGCATCTAATAAAGGTGCAAAGTTGCGAGTATTAAAGGACATCTGTACATTCAAAGTATATAATTTAGCATGCATTGTCTTTTCTATGTTTCTGCACTACAAATATACTTTGTTGGTTTCTGATAATGATTGAGCAATCATTTGCTCAGTTTGCAAGCAGGGTGTGCTTCTAGATTTTTTAAAGGATTTTCAGAAGCTGGAGTTCATGTTGTCTAAACTGTACTGAAAATCAAGAAATATGTTTTAGGCAGAAAGTTCCAGGTGGTAACAAAGCATTAATAGTCTGGATTTTGCTGATCCAGGTTGTCTATTAAATTGTAAATACATGTTTCCTTTCTATACAAAACTTATTTTCTTCCTTACTGATTATTTGAAAATTTACTTTGAAATGTGAAATAAATACAAATTAAACATTTCTCATGAAACAAAAAGATTTATTGAATTAGGACTAGCTAATAAACATTTTAATTACACAGGAATATTTTATGATTAAATCTCACTAATTTCATCACTTTAAGTGAATGCAATAATACAGTAGTCGATATTAAATTAATCCTAAAATTATTACAGATCAACATCGGTCTCTAACAAAACAAAAAATTCTTACAGAAAAATTCAGAACACTTTCCCACCAGATACTTTAGTAGTAGACCAAGTTGTTTCTTCTAACAAAAGAATTTTTCCAATTGAAATTTTTTTATTTCAGTATGTTTCCAAATGTGTTAGGAAAGCAGTGATTCTTCTTCATTTTTCCCATCTATCAACAGGACTAAAAAATGTTGTCCAAATCTGTCCGTACACGTATGGGTAAGATGCAAAACAATTGTGCTGCATAGATGGTGGAAATACAAAAATTTAGTAAAAATGGAAAATCCAATTTATTTTAGTTAAATTGTGCTATTCTTTCTCAAACAGGCCTCCCACTAAATAACCATACTGTAGCCATGATTAGTGCTTGATTTTGTTTGTAGTTTAAAGCTGAAGAAATATTTATGGCAAAGGTATTTTAAATTGATTCTGATTTTAAAACTTTATTAGAATACCTAGAAAAAAGCATTTAATCCTTCAAAATGGAACTGATCATGAAAGCAAATGTAAAACTTATCTTGATCAAATTAACCACTTTCAGGTTTAATCTTTACATCAAGACAGAGGCAAATCTGTAGCATTTCCACTACTGTGGGTGCTTCTAAGGGATCAAAAGCAGAAAATGAGATCGATGGATTTAAACCATTGTCCTCCTGTCTCATCAATAGTACTTTGTACAAAAAACATATCAGATTGACGTTGCTCCATTTAGCGTGCACTGGTGTCAATATGAATAGATAACAGTTGAAGAATTGGTCCTTCTATTAATAGCAAACACATGAATTTCAAATGCAGCACATGCAGCAATCAAACATTGCCATATATGGCTTCTAATTGGTTAGGGTTTTTTTTTTTTAATGGTGTTAAATTGTCATCTCAACCTGTCAAATTCTGTTTATAAAGACCATAAACTTTTGAAAAAGATTAAAGTTTGTGTAGGTGACCTTGGGCTTTTTTTAAGATCATAATAGTTTGTCATACATTTATACATATATATATATATGAGTAGAAATAAAAGTCAAAAACCATCTATTTGAGCATAGGCTGAGAAAATACTAATTGACATGGGAAAAAGTTATGCCAAGAGGTGTGCTTATAACAAAAACTCTTATTTGTGGCTTAAAATAAAACAATTCTTATATAAAACTGAGTAGAAGTGGTGTAACAGTCTCTGGCCTGTGTTGTCCTCAAAATCATAGTTGGAAGTTTGAGAGAAAGTTAGTTGTGGTCCTGAACCATGCTAGGGACACTGCTAAAAAATGGAACATTGAACAGTTGTATTACATTTATATCTTTATATATTTTATTTTATTGTTCTGCCTGAACCTCTACCCTGGCATTGCTTAGAATACCAGAAGAGGTTTGGATATAAAGGCCAGTAACATGTGCAAGATGAAATCGCTATGGTTTATTGTCATGCAGGCCACCAATACATCTCTTTGATATTGTTATATAGGGGCAAGGTGCATTAGGCACTCCTCTGCAGCATCTTTCTGTCACTGCCCTTATCAGCAGTCCTTGAGATCTATGCTGGCTCCTTCTTTGATTTTATTTGCTCTACGCAGTCCGTGTATTTTCTGGGTAGATAATTATAGCAGAGGCAACTGAGATGGAATTCCTGATTTTAAAGGTGAATTACTCCATTTAACTACCTAGTGATTTCAAGGTATGCTGCAAAATTCAGGCATTACTCAGGTTGTGATGTGAACTTTTAATTTTTTTTTTTTTGAAAGAGTATCAGACTTTAGAAGGATGGAAGTGTTATATAGCTACCTAATTATTTCTTTTGATGACATGGCTGTTCAGAGCCTTCCATTAGCCTTCACCATTTATATTCATAAAACACAACAAGAAAGCTAGTTGCAGCTACAAACGTGCACAGGTTCAGAGTCTGTACAGGCTCTAAAACCATTTGGAATCACCAGTTGCAAGCAGAACCTGTCTGAACAAGACTTTGACTTGCCTATCTCTGCAGTTTTTTCAAATGTGAAGCTCAAAGAGAGTGTTTATAGGAATAAAATTTACAGGAAGACTGTCATGAGCAAGAAAAATGGCAATTTTTAATCAATACATGGCTGTCCTGGTTTTGGCTGGGATAGAGTTAATTTTCTTCCTAGTAGCTGGCACAGTGCTGTGTTTTGGATTTATGATGAGAATAATATTAATAACACAGGGGTGTTTTAGTTGTTGCTTTAGTTACACTAAGTCAAGGACTTTCCAGCCTCTCATACTGCCCTACGAGCTAATAGGCTGGGTGTGCACAAGGGGCTGGGAGGGGACACAGCCATGACAACTCACCCCAAATGGCCAAAGGGATATTCCACACTATATGACATCATGGTATATAAACTGGGGGGGAAGCTTCCTGGGGACTGATGTCTTGCTGCTTGGGGACTGGCTGGGCATCAGTCAGTGGTTGGTGAGCAACTGCATCATGCATAACTTGTTTTGCAGATTATTTTATCATCATTACATTTCCTTCCTTTTCTGTCCTATTAAACTGTCTTTATCTCAACCCATTAATTCTACCTCTTTTTCCCAATTCTCTCCTCTGGAGGGTGGTGAGCAAATGGTTGTGTAGTGTTTAGCTGCCTGCTGGGTTAAACCACAACAATGGCAGTCCCAAGAAATTAATGGCATTATGTGTTCAATTTGTTCTTCCTTCCTTTAGGCTGTTTTACATTCTGCTAGGAGAAGAGTCTACTTGGATGTGAAATCTGTCATTTCTTTATTTGAATATATAATGGAAATTCCTACTTCACCTTTGTGAGCTTATGAAAAGTTGATGTGGTGCAAAATTGTGTGAGGAAAAAACCAGCTTCGTACAGTAAATGCCACTGGTGATGAAATTATCCATTTATTTTATAATTCTTACAAATCCCATTTTTATAATTCTGTTTGCCAGTTGTGACTTGAATAACTGTGCCATATCATATGGCATATGTTAGAGGGAAAAGATAGTGAGATTATTATGTAATTAATATATCTAAAGTGTAATTAATTTATTTAATATTTATTATCTCAGGACTTACTCTGTGTAGAACTGGCTAAGAAATCACTGCAGTTAACATTAGATTACACTGGACTCCTGATCAAGATCATTATTAAAATATGTCCCTGATATTGTGGAAACATGTATATACTGTTTAGATGTTGAGTGGGGCATCTTAGAACCTCAGCTGGCAGATATTACAGGTGCAGCATATACATTAGGTTAAATTTTAAGTGAAAACTGGATTTCAAGATTTAGTGCCCTTAATTACACTGCAGGGTTTGAAAGGAAAAAAATTAAGCAACATTTTCTCTGTTCATATTTGATACAGTGAAGTAACTGAAAAATGAGAAATTCTCTCACATTGTTATAAAATCAATCTACAATTGTATAGAAGAGAGTTGTACAATAATTTGATCAACACCATTGTGCATTATCCTACTTCAGACTTTACCCAGTTGCATAAGGATAGTTTAAAGTTTGATTGAATGCCATTGCTGTCTGAGAGTTTGCTTTTTTCTTTCCTCAGTCTTCTAATGATACAGGAATATATCAGTATAGTTACGTCTTAATTTATCAATAGCAGCTGAGGGGAATACTGTGTTTTAAATTAAAGTGGGCATTGATCTATGAAGATTGGATTGCATCCAGTCCTCAATGTCCCATTTTTCAGAAATGTGGGGTAACTGGATTGAGGAAGGTACTTTCTATCATCCTTCCTTAATTTCTTTCCTTTAGTAATTTTATGAGACAATAGAAGCTCTCAGATGAAACAGTGAAAAATCAAATAAATTCAAATGCTCTATCAGCTTGCACTGAAAAAACCCGCAGAATTATAATTCTCAAGTAGAGCTAAAATGCAAGGAATTATGCAAGAAGAAGAAGGGGTTTAGCTAATTTTTTTTCCTCTGCATGCTTCTGTTACTTCTCTAGCTGCTATTCCCTTGAAAATGTCTAAAATAATTCAAAATCTGGTTGTCTTTTTCAAATGAGTTGACACTATATTTTTATTACGTACTTTTTTGTCCTGGGCTGCTAGGCAGAATATAACTGCAGCTACAGAATGGACTCCCCATTGAACACTGGCTTACAAATTACTAACATAAACATTATTAAAGCAGTGAAAGTAATGACCCTCATAGACTGTAAAGCAGCACTGGAGATACCACGTAGCTGAAGCAACATCTTTTGATCCCTCAGTCTTCTAAACTTCTTGCATGATCTTCTCCAGTGGAGAGATGTATCTGAAAAAAAATAATTCATAGCTCTGAACGGGACAGAATTTGTTCTTTTTCATTTCCTATTCCAGGGTATCTGGTATCCCTGGGGATACAAATTGTCTCCTTTAGTTGTAGAGAGTTTTGTACCTGTGCATACCTGGAAGAGGCAAGCACTTTATTTAGTAATACAATATTTTCTTCTTTTTCTTATCTATATTTCCTTGCAATGTGTGCTTTAAAAAAGCCCATAATCTTTTAAAAGTAACACCATGTCACAGTCTTTAGTTTGCTACATTGTCTTTCAGACCTGTCTTTTTAATTAAAAAAATGCTGATAAAGAAAAGTTAATTATCTAGAGATGCTTTAGATGCTTTTCTTCACTTTTTTTTTTTTTTCCTTTTTCTTAAAAGTATTTGGGAACAGAATCTTCCCTGTGAGATGAGATATTATTAATTACAACTGAATTAGATCTTTAGTTCTTTTAAGCCTCATTGGAAGAGGCTGAGCATCTGTTTTGAAAAGTTGGGCCCTGCCCCTTGTAAAACACAAGGAAGAACATGTCCTTCCTAAAAGAATGAGGAATAAAAAGGGAAACTTTCTAGGGGGTCTAGGGTAGGCAGATAGCCTAGGATTAGAGACCCAGATGGCAAAAGATGCTGAGGGAAAAGGAATGTGAAGGTTTCTAAAACAGGTGAATGGGAGATGGGAGTGGGGGAGGCAGGGAGAGGAGGAGAAGGAGATAAAATGTAAGACACAGTGGATGTTAGTCATACCAAAATGCAGTAGGAATAGTACATATAGGAGGCAAAAGTTATATGTCAAGTAGAAGTCTATAGTAGTATTAATGTTACTCTTACTGAGTAAAGCATCCATGGATTTAGACAACAAAAAAATGAAAGGCCACATTCCTGATTGTCTTCTGTAGGACATGAGTAGAGCTAGAGAGGAGAAGTAGTGATACAGTTTCTCAGGTATGGACTGCACAGAAAAAGTGTTGATGTTGTAATAGCCTGGATAAAGTTAATGACATTTGAAAAAAAGACCAAAATTTGGGAGTGGAGTTTGCTTTCACAGTGTAAACTCTAGCAGAATGTAAAGTTGATGCAAAGGACAGATACCATACTGTTTATATAGTGGTTATGATGTCATCTGTTGTGGAATATCCCTTTGGCCATTTTGGGTCAGCTATCCTGGCTGTGTCCCCTCCAGCCCCTTGTGCACACCCAGCCTGCTGTAAATGAGAATATGTGAAAACTTGTATGGGTTAAGGAGAAGTACAATTAATATTTTAATGATCTCTTAACCTAACGACAATCACAAATATGGTTTTGAAATACTTAGATATCTGCAGTATGTCCCAGATGCAGGAAAAAAAGCAGGTTTGTTGATTAATGAAACAATTTTAATAACTCTCTAACTGAACATCTCATTACATTTCTGCATTGTTTTCAGTCCTAGAACAGGTTAATAAATTACGGGCTATAAGAGATTTTGCACCAAGGTGCTCAATTTCCCTTATGCATTCACTTTGACAGAAATGGGGATGTCCAATAGGCCAGATTTCTAAAAAGAAACCTTATTTATAGGTGCAAGTCAATGGATATTGCTGAGACAAGCACTCTAAGAGATCAGTTGAAATGCTACTGCCAATGTGTGTCACAGACTACCAGAAACTGCAGCAGTACAGGACAACTGCCAAGGGAAGTCAATACACTTCTGGAAATAAATAACCATTCAAATTAAGTTCTAACATACAAAAAAACCCGGATAAGAATGTGCGGCTCAGTGTTGTAGGCTAATGGTTTGACGTTAGAAAGAGAGAGATTTGTAAGGAGAAATAATGCATATGTATACACATGCAAACATATTTTTCTATGTAATTATAAAAATTAGACCAAGCTTTTGGATACACAATGTTCCAGAAACAACCGCAAAATACATTCCTGTTCCTTTGAAATAACACGGAAACAAAACAAATTCAGATTTCAGATAGATTAGAAATGGACTGAGCTATTCTGAATGTTGGTTGGTGACTTCCATATGGTGACAAGACATCTACATCTATTTGTAAGGTTTGCATTAGAAGCCAAGCCTTGCCATCCCTCAATTCACTGAAGCGTGTCTTCTTACGGACTGAAAATGGAAACAGAGCTATCAGTGATTATTGTCATAGGTCTGCGTTAGTATAAATTATTCCTTTCTGCATTTCCATAGATCTCCATGCCCTGGCCATCACCTTCCAGAACTGAATATCCACATGGAAAGAGTATTTTTCTCGATGTGCCTTTCCCACTGCAATCTATAGCATAATGCATAGACAAACATAGGGACAGATAGTATGGCCTTCTTCAGTCGGGGTTATACAAATGGAACATGCCCGTGTCCTTCTTGTTAGAAAAAGGAAAAAGCTTCCCATGTTGGCTACATGGACAGCATCCTGATCTAAGTGAATGTAATAAATTAATCCTTTACTCATCTCTTGTGAGGGAAAGCCCCTCCAGTCATTCATATGAGATTGTGTGCATCTTTAATCATGTGCTTTTCTGGGTGAGAAAGGCAGGCACTGCTTTTTGATGCTAGAAACATAGGGAATTTCACATGAAGGGAGAAGGGGTTTCTGGGCTTCATTTAAAGGCAATCATTTTCAGCCTCAAGTATTTGGATAGAAGCACTTGGACTGGGACTTCCACTGCAGAGAAGACTCCTAGGAGGAGTCTTGGTGAGGGCATGGAATTGTGTAAAGCAGGAGGATGCACATCCTGCATATGATTATTTGAGAAGTGACTTGCAGCCAGTTTTCCTGTTGGTGAAATTAGTGAAGTTGATGTGTAGCTAGGTGTTGGAGCAGTTTTTAAATAATCTGTGCATTTTTATGAACCTTCTGTTTCTGTCGTATGGTAAGAAGAATAAACTGTCAAAACACAAATATATAGGTGTCTCGGGCAGTCTAGTTCTAAAGTGTTAGGGACGAGGCAGGGGGAACACCGCTTCAGTTCATGAGCAGAGCCATGGGACAGCATCATACAGTGCTGACTGGTGTGGTAGATGTGGAGGGATGTGATGAGTTTAGATGCTCCAAGAATTTGTCATGGTCTCCTGCATGGGGCTCTCTCTACAGGGCACAGTTCCTGCCAGGAGCCTATTCCAGTGTGGGCTCTCCTCTGGCTGCAGCTTCCTTCAGGGCATATCCACCTTCTCTGGCATGAGGTTGCTGATGGGCTCAGCTTTGGCCAGCACTGGGTTCATCTTGGAACCAGCTGGATCTGTCTCTATCTGACCTGGGGGAAGCTTCTGGTGTCTCCCCACAGAAACCAAGCCTGCAGCCTCCCCCTGACCCCTCCCTGACATGGCTACCAAAATGCTGCCACATAAGCCCAAGTGTCCTGACTAGTAGCAGTATTTTCTCGCCTTCTGCAGCACATTGTTTCTGAAGCTGTCTTTTCTCTGGGCAAGCTCATCTGATTTCCAGAAAGAGGAATTGACCTTTTTCTTTAAGAAGTGTCATGTCACAAAGTCTTTTTAGAGAAAAAAAAAAAAAGCAAACAAAAAAACCACATAGTTATGAACAGAAATAAAATAAAAAAGAACAGAAATACCCCAGTTACAGGACACTAAAGTCTTGGCTTGTGATTCCTCTAAATCCTGGTTACTTCTGGAGGAAAATTAATCTGAGCTGTTAGAAACAAAGAGACAAGAAATTTGGTGGAAAGTGACGGGGACAAAGCCTTCTAAATTAATAGCATTAAATGAACTTTAAAAAAATGCTTAAAAAAACCCCAGAGAAACAAAAAGGTGCATTTACACTTTGATGCCGTGATGTTGACAAAGCAAAGATCCAGTTCATAGGCTGAGGAAATGCATTCTGCAGATGGCAAAGGCAAACCTTAGTCCCAGTTCATACTCTAGCAGCTGGTATCCTAAGTCTTGTATCCCTCATTGGTCTCGCTTCCTTTCATTTAACAGCCAGACTGTTATTTATTTTCCCTTTTAACAAACGGGTCTTTTGTTCATCTGCTTCCTTTAAGCAGCCCCTTCAGTAATCTTTGTTTGTTCCTGAATTTAGGACCACGTTGCTGAATCATCTTTGACATAAAACACAGCAAAGGTAATGTATGCAAAGCAAAGACTGCTGAGTAGAGTGTGATAGTGCTAATCCACTTGCATTTGTTCCTGACAGGAAAATGCAGCTCACCACTATCAGGAGAGGCAGCAGAGCAGTCAGAGGAATTATACCAGGGCCTGCATCGTGAATAAATGGGCACCATAAACTTACTTGCTGTGATCCTTTGTGGGCAGAGTTAGATTGGGAGAGTGGGTGTTCTCTTTCCCGTATCTCATGCTAACTCTTGGAAAAGGGAGCAGCTGCCTCTTACGCTGCAGAGCTGCCTGGTGACAGTGCATGGGAACAGATGGCAGAGCAAGTGACTCTTTCTTTGCATTTAGGCAGTCCCCTTCTCTCCTCCTGCTTCTCACAAACAGTCTCAGTGAAAATTCTTCATGGTTTAAAGATACCACACCGTTTCTTTTCACTCCAGGAAACAATCGCCACTGCTCTTTGAGGAGTAAAAAGGAGAAAGGAGAAAATCTAAAGCACTCATTTTTCTCTACCCCACCTCACCTCCCTTCCCCTGCCCTGCTTTCACACATCAGTCAACTGAAAAAAGAAATGAGCTTTAAGATTATTTTTTTTTTCTGTTCCTGTGGGTTGATATATAGACAATCTTAAAAGCATTTGGTAGTTATCTTGCAGTACAGGGAAGCAATGGTATAATAGAATTCAGACTAAGAAAGAACTAGTATGGCCATGCCTCAAATTCTGCATCAATGCCAGAGGATTTTCCCTTTGTATCAATAATCTGAAGACATAAATGCTTAGTTTATAGATACGAAGATTAATAGTTCATACAGATATAAGCAAAACTTCTGCACAGCATATATCATCTAGTGACTATTGTCTATTAAGTATTGCTAGACGAGGAAAAAACATGATTACGAAACAGATTTTCAGCTATGACATGGTTTCCCTGTGGTTTAGATGAACAAACCAATTTACTGAAAATCATTCAATGACTCGTACCTGCCAAGAATAAAAATTAATTTGGAGATCATGTGGATGCTTTCCAGCTCACTGTTAGAACTCCACTGGGACCAAATTAACACGGCTAGGTACTCTGCGCTTTTTTAAGAGGAGTCCACCCAACCATTCAAAGTCTGCTGCTGACAGGAGTGCCTGGAGCAACTAGACATGGATGGGAGATGCTAGTGGTAGGTCACCATGCTGAGACTGATTCATTCAGACTGTCTGCAGGCTCACTTAGTGCTACTGAGCTGTCTCTACTTTCTTTACCTTTGCAGTTGTGAAGTCTAGAGATGCATACATTTTTAAAAAGGCAATCTCAGATTCTGACATAATTCCAAGACCTCTGGGACTTCAGACACTGTAGCCTGTAATGCCTAGGCATTGATCCATGCTTGCTGTTAGGCCCCTATTCCTGCAATTACAATTGATCTTGTAACTCTATTTTCTCACATTTGGGAAGAATCAAACAACAACCTGATGCAAAACTCAAAATCCAAATATATACTGAAGTGAACCAGAGAGTCACTTATCTGTGTACCTGGTGAATCTTCCATTTCTTGAAAAGAAAATATTAATCACAACTCTTGATATGCCATGTGTTAATTGAATATTGAATATAATGTTTTTCGGTGCTCTAAAGCTTCACAATATGAGCTAAATATTTGCATGGAGAAGGACTTGAGCATATTTATTGATTAAATACTCCTATGAGTGAAGTCTTGGTTCTTTATTTCAAGGTCTTTAGAAATTGTTTCCTTATCATCTCCCATTATAAACAAGCACTCTTTAAGTATTCTATTAATAATGTTTTGTGTTCCTGCAGATGAATCTGAAGAGACTGGACCCTGGGAGACAGTCTTTGTTATGTGCTAGTTTCTTCAGGGCTTTGTAGAATGTCATTTTCAAAATGTAACATGATGGAAATTGGTGAGCTGTGCTCTCTCATGCAATAGTTTACATAAACATTGAAATGTTGTTTCTGGTTGATATAGCCTGTAACTTCTATGAGCATGTCCTCAAGCTACTATTACTTAAGTGAGGGAAAACACAAAATATTTTGGCTGTGTGCTCTGTGTTGCAAAATCATATAAAGTTTTTAACTCAGTTGTACATTACTTAACCTGGCATTGAAGTGGCAAGAACAAAACCACGACAAAAAACCTCAGGCCACAAGGCCAAGATAGATCATATTGCATGTACCAATAAAATGTTATAGTTCTGTTACTGTTCATGGACATACAGCTAAGTTTGGGGGTTTTTATTAGTTTGGTTTTGGGGTTTTTTTGGGAGGGGATGGGGTGGTTGGCGGGTTTCTATTGTTTTTGGGGTTTTTTTTAGGTAGGAATGTTTTATACATGTCAAAATAAGCTATAGTCTTCAGCCTAGTGAACTCGCAGTCCAGGAGCATTAGATACAGGTGTACTTGCACAAGAAATCCCAGTGGCTTTCACTAAAAGTGTACAGAGTCTGGATCAAGGTAGATAGATTCAGCAACTGTAGAATGTTTCTGAAAAGCTGAAAAGTGTTTAGATCTGAATTCTTCTATAATTTGTTCCTGAAAGGGTGGGTAGTGCAACTGCTCCTGATGCAGGCTAAAGCTCTGTGAAATTTTGAGCAACTTCACTGCCTCTTGGACTCTGGATTATATTAAAGAACAGAAATAATTACACTGAGGGGCCTGTCCTGCATTCCTAACATAAGCAAAATGCTTATTGGATTTGCAGCGTAGGTCTGTCTTTTGTTTAAAGAAGAGCTTTGAAGCCTGTTGAACAAGAACCAAGTCAGGGTCTTTGAGAAAGACTCAAATGGTGTTCTGCATAAATAAGAAATATGCTCCACATACATGGAATATAATTATTTACATTTGTTCAGTGGATTCTTGTAATCCGTATTCCTTTGACATGCACAGATTTCATAAACATGAACTGATTTTTGAGATGGCAAGAAGCACAGCACTTCATACTGAGGAGTTGCTTCATATATACGTATAAACTATGAGTGACAGGCTTGATAGTGTGTATATTCACCACTGTCCTCTGCCGGTTGAATTTAGAACTGTGCAGCTCTGTGTTGAGTAACACTGGGCAAGCAGGAAAAAAATTGCTGTGCCATTCATTCAAATTTGAAAACAAGCCCTGAGTCAACCATGCTCATGGCTGGTTTGCATTTATTCTCCCATAATGTTAAAATGAAAGAATTTTATTGTTTTTATTGGCTGCCAGGTTTATAGGAGTGAGCTAGTATCTTTTTCTAGGCTAGCTGATACAGTTAGAAAAAAAAATGGACAAGATTTCAGGCACAGAAGCCTACATTGTGACTGGCAAAGAAGCCAAAACGTGCAGGTAAAGCAAACATTAACATGATGTGACCTGAGTTTAACCTAACTGCTAATGGATTGGCTTCCTCAGAGAAAAGAGACAACTGATACCTTCAGGTATCACGTCTTCAGAGGCAGACATGTGAGGTCCCAGCTACCTATGAAACTGAGAAGAAGTTTTTGTGGCTCCCGAATGCTCTCCAGAGTGTTAAGGAAAAATTAAATGCTGAAATTAGGCCATTTAAACCTGGCTTTTTATGGCTTAGATTGATATATAGCACTTCTGGGGCAGTGTGCTTTGATTTAGTTTTGGTTGTCCGGTTCATTAGTTCTGTGTTAGCCAGCAGGAATATGCACAAATATTTCCCTTATAGCACTTTCCTCTAATGATGTTAGCTTACTTGTTGCTGTATTATACTTCTTTTAATTATAGAATGTGATAAAGGCTTTTCATTCAGTGCAGCTTAAGCATATTATGTAGTTCAGTGTCTTGCCACAAGGATTTTTTTCTAGAGATCATACTTGAAGAGGAAAAAATACAGCATTTTCCTTTTTCACTGATCATCGCTAAGCACTTCTGTATTTGAAGAAGCTGGTTTTGTATCCCTAGTAAAGAAGTAAAAAGGGAAACCAACCTTTTCCATTAGCTCAGGAGAACAAAGTTGGTTTGTGACAGCAGTATTTTCTCTAACTGTGTTCAGAAAGACTGTACCTGTACACAGCAGCATTTGGAAAAATGGCTGCTTGGAGATGTAAATCTCCCCTAAGATCCTGCTGTCATGGTGTAGCTTTGATTTCTTTCCTGATACAATAAAATAGTGTGTGCTTTAATACTGCCTCAAGTACAAGCAGCTGCTTTCTTTATTTTCCAGGGTGGAGGACAGAGGAGGGAAAGAAATATAGCTGGGAAGGATGTTGCTTCAGAAATGTACTCCTGATGATCTGACACGTTTACACCTTCATTTCAGTGCCAGAGCTGAAGCTAGTGGAGGACCATTGGCAGGAGGGTAGCAGTGTCAGGGCCACCTAGCCTGGCACAGGGCATCCTGCAGCCGAGCTGAATTCCATGTGGCAAAATGGAGGCATGTCTTCATAGCTGTGTGCGGGAACCTCAGCGGAGAAGCAGTCTGGTTCTCATGGTAACCAGGATTTCCATATACTGCAGAGGTACACATAGTCTGACATCACTTTGCTGCAGGGAGGATTTCTGTGCATACTTGAGGACTAAATTAAGCCCTTTGTAAAGCAAGACTGTGTGTCCATTTTCACGTCTGTAAGCATATGGCTTTCCCTATGTGAAAGGGAGGGGAAAAGTGAGAGAAAAGAGGATGCAAAATTTTATTTTTCTAAGTAGACATAGAAATAGCCCTGACACAACCAGCTTCTCATTTTCAGTTTGCATCCCATTTTAAAAAGCAATAATATCTTGCACAGCTGGGAGGAAAGAAGGATGCTAGAAAGTTCTTTAGGTAAAAAATTTGCTTTGCCAATCAGAACATAGGGAAATAGATTTACGGAATGGTAGTGCTTTTTGCTGCAGCATCATGTATACAGATTTTAGGAGAGAAAGACTGTAATGAAGATGTGATATTCATCATGCATGATACAGTGACATCTGGTGTGAGACCTGCTATGCTGTGCACTGCAGTTCCCAGCTAGGGAGATAATCCATGTGCTTTGGTGTTATCAGACTCTGCCATGGAGCCCAGTGAGAGGTCTCCTTGCCCTTATTTAAGACGAGTAATACTTACTGTAATATCTTTCCAGGGACACATGTTATTCAATTCTGTACGTATAACCTCTGTCCTGGGGAAATAT
>WTSP01016692.1:0-13164 GCA_025331215.1 Actenoides lindsayi | reverse complement strand
AAAGAAAAAGAAAAAGAAAAAGAAAAAGAAAAAGAAAAAGAAAAAGAAAAAGAAAAAGAAAAAGAAAAAAAGAAAAAAGAAAAAAGGAAAAGGGAAAGAAGAAAAAAAGAAAAAAGAAAAAAGGAAAAGGGAAAGAAGAAGAAAAAGAAAAAAGAAAAGAAAAAGAAAAAGAAAAAAAGGAAAAGAAAAAAAGGAAAAGGAAAAGAAAAAGGGAAAGAAAAAGGGAAAAGAGAAAGAATGTCTGGAGCTGAAAAGTAAATTTGGCTCTCTACTAGCACCCATGGACCTAATTGGATTTACTGCCTGAGTGCAGGAAAACTTGAAAAGATTATGGAAAGCGAAAAGAATTTGAGATTAACACATACAGTACATTTCAATACAGGTGGTGGGACAATTAGAAATGTAGTTAAGCTTTGGAAAATCTTTATAAATCTGGAAGGGAATTAAGTCTGAATATGATTTGGTGTGCCCAGCCCTGATTTTTCTAGACCAGCCAGAGGTTGGAAAGTGAAAGGATGGTTTGAGGACTTTTCCTCCCCTCCAAGGATATCCTTGAGGATCGGGGAAGAAAACAGAGAAGGCACTGTGCCCACTGGCCCCTGGGAAGGATGAAGGGAGATTTTCCCTTTACCTCCTAGGATGGGTGGTGGTGGACTCCAAGCAGCAATACTGGTGGTAAGACTGCATCAGTTAGAAGGCAAACCTTCCTGAGTCCTTCCAGTGAAACACAACTGGAGAGACTTACTGGTTAGAAGAGCCCACGCGGGCTGTTTCTCTTCACTGCTTAAGTAGCATTTAACAATCAGAGCTCCTGAATTCTATTTCTTGGTGTCAGTCAGTCAACCTGGGCCCAGCATGGCTCCCTGTGCTGCTTTCAGAGCAAATGAAGTTATCCATACTGTGAATAGCAGGATGTATCCAGGGGGATTTACATCAGAAGAGGGACTTGGCCTCATTCCTTCAACAATTAGAGAAACACACTGGTTTCTCTAGGTGTTAGAGCAAAAGAAAAAAGACCTCTTCCATGGGCAGTGAAACGAATGAATAATTTGTGGTCAGTTTGACTTATCACACTTAAACTCTCTGTCCCTCAAAATCTCCCACCTTGCAGCAGCGTGGTCTGAAGGCCAGGGCAGATGAATGATAACTGTTTCCCTTGGGGAGGCAGAATTTGAATCTCTGGCCTCCATGCCCTTGATGGTTTTCACGCTATTTGCCATACACGTGGGGAAGGAATTGATCCAACTAAAGCAGATCTGCCCCTCTCCATTTGCAGTAGAGATCTAGGGACCAATTCATCCATTCCTGAGGCAGACCTCAGGAGAAAGAAAAAAAAAAAAAAAAAAAAGCAGGTGCATAGCTCCAATTTCTCTACTTCATCTCAAAAGGGAGATGAGGGTGATTAGATGTAGACATCTGTTCTGGAAACACCTGAAGTTGGTGAAACTAATCCCACTCTTAGAAAGAGTTGAGGAGTTTTGGTGAGGATCTGAGAGCCAGACATGTAGGTGGGCAGGGAAGGCAGGATGCAGCTTGCAGGTAAGACACTGGATCGTACGTGTCTGCAGGTGGGTGTCTATAAGTGAGCAAGGTGTCCAAGTCCTGTAAGAAGTAGGGGAAATATGGTCTGTACAGTCAGAGGAGCCTAGGGAATGAATCACGCAGTGAAACATCTGACATGCAGTGGCTGGGGCAATTCCTCTGCTGCAAATTGACATGTTTTCCTAGATTTATTGAACCAACACCTCCTAATAGCTGAGGACCTGGTTGCAGCAGCTTAGCCAACCAAAGGCCACTTCTGAAGTCAGTTCAGAAATCATCCCTCTTCCTGCTTCCAGCACCCTCCCCACAGAGGCATTGAGCATCACTTTCTCTTAGTTGAAACAGATTGCCAATGGCAAGGGGGAAAGCAGCATTCTTTCCTGAAAATTTCCAATCGAAATCCTGAAGCATTTCATCAAACCAGAGGTCAGGAGCTCATCTGTTCACCAAAAACTGGGGGAAAAACTCCCCCCACCCTCAGGAATAGGGAGAGGTGCACAAGTACAAGCAGCACATGTTACGTGGGGAGCAAGGCTGCTGCTTGGAGAGAGCTCAAACTGGGTGGAATCAGATCCATATCACTCCTGGATGCAAACATTATTGCACTGTGGGTAGAGAAGGGACCTGAACTGCTGTAATTAGATTATCAGATCTCCAGAGCAAGATTCAGCTCCTAACACATTTTAACCCTTTCTTATGGCATGCAAACTAAACATTGCTACTATAAAACCTGGGCTGATTTGTAATGCGTGAAAACAGATCACAAGTTTCTGGTCACTGTATGTCCCAGCTGCCGGTATTATTTCTAGCAGGTTTAACTCATTTCCAGTTGTCCTGTGGTTAGGAGCAGGTCTTACACACTATAAAAATCCCTTGGGAGAGAACCAGTCTCTGTCTGGGCAGGTGACTTGCAGGGTTTGGAGGGAGGAAAATTAAATGCTCCTGCATTCACTAGGCAGGATCAATGTTCCTCCAGCAGCACCCATGCTCCTGTGTGAAGCAGCTGTAGGTAAGATTTAGGCAAGGAATGTTTCAATCCATCGTGCTTTCCTGTAACAGCACCAAGGAAGGATGAGTTTGGAGCCATGCCAGAGAGTTTCAGGCTGACTCAGCAGGGATAGTTTTGTGATGGAGGCATTGGGAAGTATGGATTTGACACCTAACTCTGCTATAGCACTGTGTGACCTTTAGCAAATCACTTTCCCATGATGTTCCTTGACCCCTTGCAGTAAAATGGGGCCAGTAACACTTCCTCAGTCATAATTGTCTCTTTGGATTGTCACCTTTCCAGGGTAGGGAATGAGGTTTCACACTGTGACAAGCAGCTGCTGTCTGGAAAGGAACAGCATTCAGAGCTGTGATAAATGACCTTAACATTCATGACATGCTCATTGCTCCAGTCTTCCCACTGCTCACATATTCCCTGCCAGGGACAGCGAAAATAAATACAATCCCTTGTTCAATTACAATAAACACATTCCCTGGTACTTTGAAGAGTCTCCTTGGTTTCTTGTCAGGTCTGCTTCCCTGCTGTGCTGCCAGGGATAAGCTGAAAATGTTGGAGAGGAAGAAGACAGTATTTTTTTCTCCACCAAAGTATGACAGTTCTTATTATCTTTTGACAACATATATCCACATTTAGGCACACACTGCCCTGGCTACCAAACCCATCTGCTCTCCTTTGGCCCTCAGGGGCTTACAGGAAAAGCAGGGACAAAGTGGCCCCTACCTTTCCCGTGAGCTCTGTCTGAAGAGACAATGGTTTATTTTCACTTGCTAACTTGTGGGAAAGCCATGAACTCATGTTATCTTCACCAGGATATAAATCTGTTTCCTTGAACTTGAAGATGAGCCCTGGTCTAATGAAGCGCCCTAATGAAGCTTCACCAGTACAAGGCCAGGGCATCTTGTCACAGCTTTCTCATGAGTGTTGCTCTCCTGTTGCCCAACAAAGGTTGTCCAACCTTCTGCCACTGAGACATTCAATGGTTTTGATGCTACTGATCAAATAATGATTTGGGGTCACGATTTCAAAACTGCAGCCCAGGTGCTGGGGACAGCTTAGGGTGCAGTGGACTTGCAAGTCTCAGTGCACCACAAATCTCACCTTCTGCCATCTCCAGCCAGGCTGTCCTTCACAGACAGCTTCTTCTACAAGAAATGCAGAGCAGCCTGGACATGTAGGAAAATATATTTCCCTGCAAAACTGAAAGCTTTACGCTTCATGAGCAGTTCTTGCATGAGGAAAGAGACAATACACATGACACGTTGCACAACTGCAAGGTGCCTGCGCTAGGGCAGTGTGTGAACAAGAACACAGTAAGTAGAATAAAGGAGCTCATCAGAGTTTCCTCTCCCACCTCAGAGAAATTCCCTGTCTCTCCCCAGAGCTGAATGAACCAAAACAAGGCTGAGATGCTGCTGCATGGCAGAAGGAGATGTTATGGTGGAGTGTTCATCTCCCGTACCTCTCCCATGACTAAGAAGGCACACAGAATCATGGGATGGTTTGGTCTGGAAAGGACCTTAAAGATTGTCTAGTTCCAACCCCCCTGCCATGGGCAGGGACACCTCCCACTAAAACAGGTTGCTCAAAGCCCCATCCAATCTGATCTTGAATACATCCAGCAATGGAGTATTCACAATTTCCCTCGGCAACCTGTTCCAATGTCTCACTATCCTCAAAGTGAAGAACTCCTTCTTAATTTCTAATATAAATCTACATTATTCCATTTTGAAGCCATTAGCCCTTGTCCTATCACTACAGCCCTTGTATAAAGTCCCTCCCCAGCTTTCCTGTAGGCCCCTTTCAAGGTACTGGAAGGCTGCAATAATATCTCCCCAGAGCCTTCTCTTCTTCAGGCTGAACACACCCAACTCTCTCAGCCTGCCCTTGTAGGAGAGGAGCTCCAGCCCTCTGATCATCTTTGTGGCCTCCTATGGACCCACTCCAACGGGTCCATGTCCTTTTTGTGGAAGGACACCTCACCTATGGTTTAAGTCTGTGTCTTGCTTTGAAACCTTCCATCTCTGGAGGCCATGTAGCCACATATAACATCACACATGACAGATGCCCCATATCTACAGGTATCCATGCATTCCTGCCCTGAGAAAGGTCTAAAAGCTTGGTCTAAATTATCTCTCCAGTCTTCCTCTGCACTGGATTGAGAGAAATAGGCACCTGCAGAGTGCAACTTGTCTTCCTTAACTTTGCCAGATTTGTTTTAGAATGAGAACTATTGCAGCAAGCTGTCTTCAGTGCTCATGCAAATCAATAGGGTTGGCCAGCCAGCGTTCTGCATCAGCCAGTACTAAGATGGAAACTTGAAATGATGCTTTCAACTTACACTACTATAAATATAGAAACAAAATGGCTCTCCTGGATGAGACTGTCGAACTCACTGTCCGGCCTCATGGTCCTGAAAGGTTGCTTAGGGAAGGCTGTCCCATACAGTGGTGCTTCCCCAAAACACATTTCCATGCTCCAACACTTTGCAGCTCAGGAACTTTCTACCTAAAGGTGAGGGTCTTTATATTTCCTAACGCCAGCTGGGTTTCCTTTCTCTGAACCCATCCTGCCTTCATCCTTCCATCTTTCTGAAGCAAGGAGATCCCCGTGGCATTTCCACCAGAGATCAGGCACTCCACCTCCTCTGGTCTGCTTTGAACCTGTTGCCTGGCAGCTCCTCACTAGATGTCCAGTGCCTAGGCTAGATGAACATTTACAGGTCTGTAAATATCATTTCCCTCTACACAGAATACAATTTGTCCCCATTTGAGTATCATTTGCTTTGCTGAAGGATGTCCAAGCCTGGTTCTGCTACACATTAGCTTTGACTCCCACTGCTTCCTTGGAGCTGAGGCACTGACCCTACACATTTCAGGATCGCTGTTTGTGGTGGCCCCGAAGTGGTAAGGCGAGGTGAGGGTTCTGCCACCCTCCAAACTGGCCTGGGAGGGAAATGGCACAGATCAGCTCTGCTATTTACTTTAATTAGATATAAAATCAGCGCCACTTGAAGGGTCCAAGGGCAGATTAACCATTGCTCCCAACCTGATTTGTCACTGTTTATCGCAAATGTGGACCAGCTGCACGGTGAGAGCTTTGCTTTGTCAATAAATCCTGGACACAATGGACTGCAGGAAAGGGAAAACGATCTGAGGAGCCCGGGCGGATGGGGGAGATGGCTTCCGCTCTCCTGCGGCAGCCAATTGCCTGGATCAGGCCTACCATGTTTAATTCACAAATGTGCAATCTTTAGCTCCTTTTATGTGTCCCCAGGCAATCTTGTAGACACCACCTGAAGTATATTAGAGCCTGGTTGATTATGGGTCTGCACCAAAGCCCTCTGAAGTCAGTAGGAGTCTTTCCCCTGACTTCACTTTATTTGGGGCAGGCCCTGGATGAATATCCCTCAGGTGAGACAGTTTAATCATCTATTCAGCAGTACACAAAGCAGATCACATACACTTTCAGCCTGCATTGTATGGTGTTATGAAACGAGAAGATTATTTGATATGATTCAGAGATAGCTCAGGTATAAGGTAAAAAAAAAATAACACCTTTGATGTTTTACATTACACTTCAGTTATTCCTTGAGGGGCAAATTCTCGTCACCTTACCCAGGTGAATATTGCTCTCTGTAATTTGGTCAAAAACATTCCATCAACCTTCCTTTTAATGTTGGGGGGGAGTTCAGCTTGATAAAGATTTCTGCCAAAAAGAAAGAAAAAGAGAAGATAAATCCATGTTTTTCTTTTTTTCAACAATCAGACAAAAAAAAAATAATTTGGAATAAAAATCTGTTTTAGAGGGATTTTCTGACAGGACAACAAAACTAGTTGGGTTTTTTCTGCCAAAGCCTAAGGAGAAACAAAAATTTCCCAGCAATTGCAGTCTCCATCTGGCACAGCTATTTCTAGCTGAGGCATCAACCATCCATGTACCATCATCCAGGTCTAATTCTCATCTTGCCTCTCTTGAGCGAAGCTATAAAACGAGGCTTTGTCCCTCTTAGTTTGTGTGCTGTCAGAACGAGACTGACAGGACCACCTTCCACAAGCGAGCAGGGCAGAATTTAGGTACATCACATCCAAAACAGATGAGACCTGCAGGGCTTGTGGAACTTTATCTCAGGAAGTCCAATGAAGATTTTCTATTGCTAGAAATACAGCGAGGGCACAGGAGATGTCTGTAGTTTCCTTGAACACTGCTACATCTTTTGAACTATTGATGAAGATTTCAGGGAAAAATCACCTTCAAACAAGCGTAAAAAAGGCAACAAAACCTTCTGTACAGGCACCGTGTGTTGTGTCCAGCTTTCACGGACTTTGTGAGTGACGAAGCAAATCAAAAGCCTCCTCCTTCAGAGGAGATGCAAACCACAGTCCATGGCCAGTGGCAGTAATTGAAGGCCTATTTCCAAAAGAGTTGGCGGGCGATGAAACCCAGCGCGGATGGCTCTGTTCTGCCTCTTGAATCCCCTCCCACCGCCCAGCAATAGACTCGGTGTTGATGGGGGTGGGGGGTTTAACTTTACTGGCACAAGAGTTTCCTTTGTTGATGGGAGCCGGGTCTCCTCTAGGGGACTGGGCTGATCCAGCTGTAGCGGCAAAGCCTTTGTAATGTGGAGTAGCTCAAGTGCAGACCTGCAGTGGGTGCCTGCCTGAGTCTTTGCTGGCATGTCGATAAGGCCAGCACTGAGCAAAGTTAAACGACCCCGCGCTGGAGAAGTGCCACACGTAGGAGCCAGCAAGCATCTGTGTTACTGATCCAAGGCATCTCTTGAAATGCCTTTGGACTGTACTTCTTTCCAAGCAGGGACTGCTCTTCTGAGTAGTTGCGTGTGCTGGAAGAGCCAGAGTCCCTGGCTGGGAGTGTTGGAAAGTACAGGCAGTGAATGCAGGGCAGAGGTGCCAGGCAGTTGTGCTTGCAGTGATCAGCACGACCACAGTTTCACATCAAGTACCACTGTGCTGCACCAGTCTCACCCAGTTGAGGTGGCATCTGTCTAGATGCCTACAAAGAGTGGAGGAACCAAGAAAAGATGAGACTTCCTGCAATGCTTATTTTAGTGTCCACCAGCTGGGATCTGTGGGATCCCAACTGCCCCTCATGAGGGGTACTGCTCCCTCAAAGCTGGAGAAAGTCATTTTAGAGGATGATTGCTATGGATGCAAGAGCAAAGAGGATGGAGGTCTGAAGTCTGAGCCTCTCTCCGAGGGAAGGACACTTCTCTGCCGACTTCCCTGCAAGCTGGCTATGCCCTGGGCTGATGGGCTGTCACCTGACCCGGCCTGGGAAGAGGATCATTGTCATGGAGAACTGCCCATCCCAGGCATGGCCTTGGCATTTAGAGGGGAGTGGGGACTCTCAGGGTGGGACCAGTGGGCTAATTGCCTTTGTCTTCCTCCTCCTTCAATGAGGGAATCACAGAAAATCCCCAAAGCCCATAACAATAGCCCTGCTGCTTTTAAGTGCCTTTCATTAAACTCAATCCTCTTGCCCTCTCTCTCCCAAGGTTTTCTAAAAGAACTGTCTCTTTTAATGACAAAAGGAAACCTAAAAGGCTGCCATTAGCTTATTCACTTGGCTCCTCTCTGCAGACTAGGTGTCTATTTGCTGAAATCTACTCTCCGGTGTCCCTTGGACAGGTTGCTTTATCATGAGCACACCAGCCTTCGGGGTAGGGTGTCCACAGAGGAGCCACAGCCCGTGGATCCTGCTAAGGGCTCACTTTCGCTGGAGGGAGCAGGATTTGGTGCCAATGGCAGGAAAGGTGCACTAGGGAAAGATGGACCTGTCAAAACCTTCGTAGAACCCACCACCATCCCTCAGGAGCAGGGCTAGAGCACTGTGGTGGGTGAATCCTTCCCTGGCTCGGCTATGGCAGGTTCTGGCTATGCCACCACCCAATCGATGTGGCATGAAAAGGTCTGTTGAACCACGGGATATTTGCTGAAGACAGACTGCCAGAGGTAGACCACACAGTAATATGAATTTACCACTGATTAGGAATCCTCAAGAGCAAATTTTTATGGGTACTGTCTGAAGAAACGTACATCTAATGGAAGTGGCAGAGGGTAAATCCTGAAACAAATTTCTGTGGACTAACATGAACTGGACACAGGCAAGTGTCCCACATTGGCCCATTGCTTGCTAAGGTCTGGTGGACACGGGCCAGTGGAGCAGAGAAGGGGTGAAATGGTAACTTAGATATGTGAGCAAGCAGGACTGCTTAAGGACTGGATCTAAATCTTTTGAAAGTATTGGAAATCCCTCCACCACTTCTAGATCAAACTCAGCAGTCCAAAATCCTAATAAAGCTATTCCACACCTGGTGAGATTAACTCAAAGAGGACAAGACTGACCACCTTCTCTTTTTGCTAGTGGCAGTCTTGTCCTTTCCCTCCCGTTATAGCTACCACTGTATCACCTGAGATGCAATTCAAAAATCAAGCCATGGAGGAATTACCCCTAAAGCCAGGAAGATAGTATCTTGTGCTGGGAAGGGGTGAGAGAGAGGGGGATGAGGCAGGAGTTGCCACCCGCCCACTGGTCTCAGCTATTGCACAAATGGTGGTTGGCCAGTGCTGGGGCAAGTACTTGGTCCTGATCCCAAGCACGTGGAGGTCATCTGACGTTTCGTCATGGCTTCATTATATTTTGGATGAGGCCGGTGGTTTGTCTTGCATCACCACCCAGTATGTTCTGCAGGTAGCCAGTGAAGAGGCGCTGCATCGCGCTGCCAACAATTTTGTTTTCTGAATAGCCTGCAGGGATGGCCTTACATCATGGCAGATGCCTCCGCGTTAAATAGCTGCAATTTCATGCTTAACTTCATTATTGATGCTACATTCCTCATGAAGACAATTTATATTTACGCTCTACCCTCACACAGCATCCTTATGCAAACGGCAAGAACTGGCAGGTGATCGTTTTGCATAACGGCTGCTCTCGGATGGAGTCTCCTTTCCCAGCAGCAGGAATCTGGAGGGGTTCTCAGCAGCCGCTCCGCTGATGGGTCCCACTTCCCCACCAGCCTGCCACTGGAAGCAGGTGCAATCCTCTTCAAAATAGATCTGCAAAACAGATCGAGCCAACGACAGCCGAGCTCAGGCTGCCTACCTCCTGCTAGCACCATGCTGGAACCAGCCCCGTTTCTTTTACTTTCACAAGCTTTTATTTTTTTTTATTTTTTTTTTTTTACTAAACCAGGCTGAAAAAAGGACAGTTGTAATGCAGACCATTGACAAAAACAAACAAACCAGCCCAGAGTGCCCACTCTGCACAGCGAGACTGTGAGACGCTGCAAACTGGCTCAGATGAGTCTCCTTTGGACCCAGAGCAGGTTTTTTCTCTCTTAGTGCACAGATGAAATTGTTCATAAATCTTTGCACCTTTTATCCCAGACCACGTGAAAGCAAAACCTGCCTCCCACAGAGTTTTAAAATACCTCAAACATACTGAGGAACAATCAGGAAAAAAAAAAATCTAACAAGTGTTAACGTTTTATTCCCAACAGCTGTTCAGCCTGAAAAGTTTCATTAATACACTAACGAACAAAACCAAACCCAACAAAAAAATTCAAAACGAATAAAACAATAACGATGAAAAAAAAAGGGGGGGGAGGAGGGGAACGAAGTAAAATAAAACTTTAACAAAGTTCAAACCACATTATAAATAAGTACAGCTCCAGAGCATAATTTACAAATATAAAACCACATAGAAACATCTGTACAGGAGAGTTACATTACGTACAAATATGTATAAAAATACCCCAGTGTTTATTCTCGTGCTAAAGCTGCATGGCTAAAGTTATCTTTGGTACTAAGCTCAGGGAAAATGATTGTTTCACGAGACACTGCCCTGGCTGTACAATATGCCATATGTGGGAAGGCCAGAGCGAACCTCCGTGCGTTCGGAGGCGGTTTCGGGTGGGTGTTTACCCAGAGCATCCCCCCACCCCGTGCGTTGCATATTGCAGGATCAGGGCACAAAGCAAGGGCTTACAGAGGCAACTGCTGGCAGAAGAGGTTTTTAATACATTGTACAAGGCACTTCATAAGAAATCTCTTCATTGATCACTGGGTGTCTACACTTGGCTCTTGCCGATACTGCTTTCTGGTTATAGTTTTTAAAACTTCTTGTTCTACATTCAGGATTAGAAGCCTCTGAAAACATGAATTCAAGCTTGCGTTCATCTGTGGAATTTAGACGGCAAGCCACCTAAACCACCCAGCACTTTCCAGGAAGGGGAAAAGACTTTGCATCTGCCTTCTGCTGGTGTTTAAGGGGTGTTTTTATTTGGAAAGGTGAGAAGATCTGTCTTCCTGGAAGAACTCCTGGGAAGCGTCCACATTGAAATGCTGTTTGCAAAAGCATACGGTCCTCCATGCTGCCAGATACACCTGCGACTCCCATTCCCTTTGCAGCGCTCACTGGCCAACCGCCCCAGCACCCTACACCTCTGTTCCATCCCGGGTGTAGATAAGGCTGTTAACTGTGAAGTTGTAGTAGTGGTTGTACTGGGCTCCTTGGCTGCCGCTGCTGGGATGGAAGGAGCTATAGTAGGCGGGGGAAGGTCCCGCAACCCGCTGCAGCTGGTCTGGTGAAGGCACCTCCTGAGAAGAGCTGCTGGAAGGGGTGAAAGTGCCACTGCTCAGCTGTCCAGCAGAGAAGTTCCTGTGATGCAGGTCACTGCCGAGCCCCCCTGCCAGCCGGCTGCCACCGCTGCTCAGGGAGCTCATGCCACTGAAGAAGGTGCTGAGGCAGCTAGGGGTGGATGAAATGATACTGGAGGGAGAGGAGCTTTTTGGATGGTCCCTGGCAGAAGGTGAGGGGTCCAGCTCTGGGGGTGGGCTGTTTCCACATGGTTTGCCTGTGGCTGGGATGGGTCGCTCTTCCTCAGCCTTCAGGCCCCCCAGAGAGGAGGCTGCAGATGCGGTGGCAGGGGCGTTGGGCTCAGAGCGCCGCTTGCGTTTGCGACGGAAGTTCCCGTTGTCAAACATCTTCTCACAGTTGGGATCTAACGTCCAGTAGTTTCCCTTCCCTGTTGGAAAGGGAAAGAAACATGAGAGAAAAGTCAACTTCTGTGATAGCGAGCCCCACCACAGACAGATAAGCAACATCCACGTCTTGTCCAATCAGCAA
Organism: Actenoides lindsayi; assembly: GCA_025331215.1. Taxonomy (NCBI): domain Eukaryota; kingdom Metazoa; phylum Chordata; class Aves; order Coraciiformes; family Alcedinidae; genus Actenoides; species Actenoides lindsayi. The sequence continues at coordinate 1,469 of WTSP01016692.1, read as the reverse complement.
GGAACCCACATCTCTCCTGCACCTGTTCTTCCTCTGTCTGCTGTCCAGTGTAAGGATCCAAAACATGGCTCCAGGGACATCATCCCCTCCACCCCTTTGATGCCCAAGTGAACCTTAAGACCTCATGGAGGAGGAGAAGCTCCCCATCACAAGAGTATAAACCTCCCTGGAAGGACATGCACCTCTACCTCTGACCTGGCTGGAAGGGAATGAGAAGCAGGTCTCCCCTTGTTCTGGCTGCTTCACAGAAAACTGGGGCACTTACAGCTATCTCAGCAGTGGGTGACAAGGTGGTGGCCCTGCCATGGTGCTTCTCAGAAGAGCTGGGGGAATGGGGCTGGCGCACACAGGTACATGGAGGGGACGGCAGCGCTGAGCTGCTGGGGCTGCAGACACGCCGCCCCGCGCCCAAGACTCAGCCTGAGGGGGCTGCGGTGGCATTAGCAGTCAGTCCGCACATGCCTCCTGCACGAAGCAGTGACCCCACAAGGTCCCCCCAAAAGCCCCAGACCCGTACGTGCCCTCCCAACCGGGCCGGACCAGCGCTGTCCGGGCGCGCCTCCGCCCACTCTCGGGCACCGACTGTGCCCCGGGGCCGGGCCGGCGAGCGGCGGGCAGGGAGGGGAGCCGTGAATCACGGCCGAAAGAGCCGGGCCTTGCACAACCGGCACTCCCGGCCTGCTCGGGGACGGGGTGAGCGCTGGGGCCAGCGGCCCCTCGCCTACACCGCCCGCGGGGGCCGGCGCCGGGCCAGACGCGGGCGAAGGGGGACGGTTTCCTCACAGCGCCCGGCTGGAGGGGACAGGGCAGCTCGGTCTCCTCCTGTCACCGGCCCCGAGGGGACAGAAGGAGACCGGTCTCCTCACACCACGCGTCTAGAGGGTTCAGGGGGGCCCGGTGTCCTCATGTCTTCGGCCCCAAGGGGACAGGAGAGCCCGGTCTCCTCACAGCACCCGGCTACAGCGGACAAGGGACACGCCGGACACGAGGACCGCTGCCGCCCGCTCTCCTGACAGAGTTGCCGGCGGCGCTGCGGGGTCTTCGACCGCGGCTCCCAGCCCTCCCCTCGCCGCCCCAGCCCACACTCCCGCCCGGCCCGGCAGCCTCACCGGGGTCGTCCTCGTCGCGGGGCACCTTGCGGAAGCAGTCGTTGAGGCTGAGGTTGTGGCGGATGCTGTTCTGCCATCCCGCCTTGCTGCGCTTGTAGAAGGGGAAGTTCTCGGCCACGTACTGGTAGATGTGGCTGAGGGTGAGCTTCCTCTCGGGGGCGCTCTGGATGGCCATGGCGATCAGCGCCGAGTACGAGTAGGGCGGCCGCACCAGCTTCAGCAGCTCCTCCTGGCTGGCCAGGCTCAGCCAGCTCAGCTCCGCGCCGCCCGCCGACGGCGAGCCGGGCGCCGAGGGCGAGCCCACCAGCTGCCCGCCCCGCGAGCAGCCGTACGAGGCCGGCGGCAGGAAGGGGGCTGCGG
>WTSP01016691.1:20883-49716 GCA_025331215.1 Actenoides lindsayi | reverse complement strand
GCACTCCCGAGCTGGCCCCAGCACTGCAGGGGGGTCTCTCTCCCCAGAGCAGATCCCTGGGAGCAGAGGGGCAGGATACCCCCTCCCCTGCTGCCCACGCTGCTGGGGGTGCAGCCCAGGGTGCCAGTGGCTGCTGGGCTGCCAGTGCAAGGGGCCGGCTCATCCACCAATACCCCCAAGCCCTTCTCCCCAGGGCTGCTCTCAGTCCCTTCATCTCCCAGTCTCTACTGAGACCAGGGATTGCCTCACCCCATGTGCAGGACCTTGCACTTGTCCTTGGTGAACCTCCTCAGAAACTTTCACAAGTATGTCCAGTACCCAAATCAGAACAGGTTTGCTGGTTTGTACTGTCATGAACACTGCCTGCTGTAGGAAGATCCAGCTCTTTTCTTCTCTCCATGCTCAGTACTGAGCAGCAGCCGACTTTATAGTTCAAAGCTTCAAGATGGGAGCTTGGCTGACATTTGTATTGCTGACAGGTAAAGCTGGATAAGAAATAGCACAACCAGCTCCAGCTTAACAGTAGGGCTAGTGGTAGAAATAAGTCGTAGGGACAATTAAAACACAGATTAAAGACTCGTGCGTATATCCTGTTTTCTTACAAAGCCACAAACGCTTAGTTTTCCCTTTTGCTTCGAAAACAGCAGCCTTCACTCAACAGCTCGTTCGCTTTCCAAAACTGCTTTTATGCTGCTGCCTTTGCAGCACGCGCGCACACAAAGAAAGCAAATAAACATTAACAACCTTAATACTGAGTAAGCAGACAGAACTCAATCCTTTTAAGAGCAAAGTTGTTAAAACAACCACAGCGGGTGGATATGCTAGTCATGAAAGGAGTAGGGAAAAGCAGCTCCAGCTCCTCCATCTGCCCCCCCAGCTGTATGATTGTGAGGTTATGTTTGTGTCGAACTGAAGAGCCCTGTTAAAAATGCCGAGACTGTTCATGTGTTAAGATGCTGCTTCATGTGAGCCAAGTTTGCAGAGTTGAGTTCAAGAGTAAGGCTCTGCTAGCTGGAAATAGTGGGGACAGAAACTGGCACGCTGGAACTGGAGTGAGGCACTCCAATTTTTACGTCTCAATTTTATGTCTGCAAGAGAAAGAAAAATCCTCTGATTTGGACTTTCCAAGTCCATTTCCTTACTGTACTGTGAATTATGCTACAGCAGAGATAAGGGCTGTGAGGTAGATAATTTCTGTGGTATGATGCTCCCATAATAATTACCTTGAAATAAAAGAAAGCAGCAAAACATCTATTTTTACAAATATGGATATTCTAAGGGTTGCTCGAGGGAAAGCAGTAGAGGATGTTTTTGCATGTTGGGGACGATGAAAAGTCCCCGTAGTTCTAACTGAAGTTACATATGTTCCAAACATCTAATTATTGCATTTATAAGCTTCCCAGACTTTTCAGTGTGTGGTGTGCATTGAGCTGTCAGATTGTGCTTTGTTGTGACAATGTGTCTCTCTTGGTAGACAGAAAAGTGCATTCATTCCTATTTAACAGTTTCCTTTTCTCTCTCTCTAATCCATTTCCATCTCATGCATTCTTGTGCGTTCATCTCCCACCTCATAGCCACGCCAAAGTCAATGGCCGTGTTTATCTAATAATTAATAGGTGGGTACTTCAATTCTTTCTTTCCTTTAAAGCAGATATATCTTAACTTTTTTCTGTTACGTCTTAATTGCCTTAAAACAAAGTATGTTCTTGCTGCACGGTACTGTGATCGGGGAGATAATGTTGTTCAGGTATTGTAGTCTCCTAAAACTGGTGAAGTAGTTCATACATCTCTCCTCCTTATTTATTTGTTGTGAGTTCACCTCCCAGCTGGGAATTCTCTTAAATTTCCCCGTGCCTCAATACAGGAATAATTGGTGCTATTTTTAATTGGCTGCAGACAATAGATTTGGTTGAGGAGGCTCATTTATCTACCCTTTGTTTGTGCATGGGAAGATGCATGTTTGCATGTGCACACAGACACACATCCCTGCCTTCCTCACAAGAACCCAAGAAAGGAAATTTGAGGGCCAGGTCACTAAAATGTGCGGTATGTATTACAAGTTCGTACAGAATGAGATTTCCCAGTTCAGTGCCAGAAATGGAAGATACCCTGCACTGGTACCACTGCATGTGAATGCCTGTTAATTCATGGGCTGAGTTGGGTGCTACAGGATACAAACTGCAAAAGCCTGTATTGCCACAGTCATCATCCCTTTCACAGAATCACAGAATGGTAGGGGTTGGAAGGGACCTCTGGAGATCATCTGGTCCAACTCCCCTGTCTCCACCAGGATCAACCAGAGCAGGGGGCCCAGCATCGCAGTGTCCAGCTGGGTTTGGAATCTCTCCAGAGAAGGAGACTCCACAACCTCTCTGGAAGCCTGGCACAGCCTCTGACACCCTCACAGTGAAGAATTTTTTCCTCTTGTTCAGACAGAACCTCCTGGGTTCCAATTTGTGCCCATTGCCCCTTGTCCTGTCTCTGGGCACCACTGACAAGAGTCTGGCCCCATCTTCTTGACTCCCAGGGGCCCTTTAGCTCTTGCTCAGCATTGATCAGCTCCCCTCTCAGTCTTCTCTTCCCAAGGCTAAACAGCCCCAGGGCTCTCAGCTTTTCCTGGGCACAGAGATGTTTCAGGCCCCTCAGCATCTTGGTGAATCCCTTTATAAATGGCATCTTGAAAACAGTTCCATAAAATAGATTTCTTTCAAAATGTTTGACTGGAATAAATGTGGACTTTTTTTTTTTTTTAAATTAGTTCTGAGAGTAGAAGAACTTCTGAGTTTGTTGCTGCTACTGGATAGAAACAGAAAAGATAATCCCTTGTTTGGATATTTGTGACTACCTGCTTTAACCAGAGCTTAATTTATGTGTCATGTTCACACTCCTCCTTCAAATGTCATCTTATAGTTTAGGCCAGGGTTCTTAAAAGTTCACCAGAACTGGAAACCTGGTCTGTAAGAAGCCCATGATGTGTCAGAGAGCAGAAGGAGCAGGCAAGCTGAGAGCCAGGGGGCATGGCCAGGAAGCAGGGCTGCGTTCTCACCCACAGGGAGTCAGGAACAGGACCCAGCAACTGAGGGCGAGGATCAGACCTGGAGATGGTAAACAAGGGTCAGCCACAACCTGCTGAGCTCCCAGCAAATCCATAGAGATGAGGCAGCTTGGCGGGCAAGATGGGGATTCAGTCTGTGTCATGCTTAGGGAGACATTGGGAGCAGGAGCAACGTAGGGGTGAGAGCCTCAGCGTGAAAGCAACTCCCAAAGAAATTAGAGGGACTCCCAGCACTGAGGCTTCCTGGCCTGTCCACATACCCCCTTATGTGTCAGCCAGCTGGCTTTGGATGCAGGCAGCAAACCCTCCTGCAAGGGCAGGGAAAGCACTGAGGGTCGTGACAAAAGAGTAATGTCACTGGGGGCTCAGTTTGAGTGCTGTACACCCAATATTCAGGAGATGAGTCACTAATGTTGTGCACAGCAGAAAGTTTTCTGTTGTTAAGGCTTTGCATGTCAGATACTTGAGAAATTACACAGAATCCCAGCACATTAGGGCTTGGAAGGGACCCCTGGAGAATGTAGAAATTTGAGAAGAAAGATTCCAAGTAGACTAACTTTCTGAATAGTGGGCAGGGCTTTTTATCTAGCTTTGGATGTCCCAAGCACCCAGTCCCATGCTCAAGCCTACTGATGTCAACAGAACTAAGTGCTAATATGCTGGAACCTAAGCTCATAGTGAGGCTTATGTCAGGTATATATATTGCACATACCTGTCTTTATAACACCATCACCTTCTGGATCTGCTGGATACAAGTGGGAGTTGTATGAATAGGAGAAAGATGAGTTCTCCCATTCAAATTCCTATAGGGTAACTGGGTTTCCTTCCAGTTTACACTGAGGTAAGTCATTAAGTCCTTGATTTACACCAGTGTGAGTGTAGATTATTTTTTTTCCCTATTATAAAATCCAGTTGGGAAGATACCTCATTAAAACCAATGCAATTGAATATTTCCCAAACTTGTCTAATTATATGGGTACTCCCATTTCACAGGGCATTGCTTTTTAAATGGGGTCTGAGTGTAGTAGCTGGGCATCTCCATAACATGTAAACTGACCTGAAAATTCATTCTCTCTTCTTTCTACATGACCCTTCTGTGGGTACTTTATTAGAGTTTTAGGTAGATACACAGAATCAGATTATCTCATTTTAGGGAATGTTATTGTTTAGTTATTTTACAGAGATCAGAATATCATTTTAGTATGTATACCATCTTAAACATGAAAATAAGTATATAGGACAAAAAGCTCTATTTTCAGTAGCCAAAGCTACTGAATATATTGTTGAATGTAAGAGAATTCCAGATTATTGGTCATACAAATTAATCTCCTAATCTGTGCTGAGGGATTTTAGCAATCATTATCCTGAGTGTATTTATTCGGTGAGATTTTTTTTTAGTGCTTGACTATCTTGTTAAACTTTTGCTTTTAAACCACCTCTTTTGCCTTTTTTGGTAATTGGTAGGGTGTTTCAATTTTCTGTAGTTTTTCCCTCATTTGAACCACCAAAGTTTCCCTGTTGAAGAAACTGCAACTCCCAAATATTTGAAAAATAATTCTGCGTGGCTTTCTCATTAACTGGCCTGTGCTCTTATTTTCTAATGATCAAATGAATAAATCTGTATTTTTAGTTTCTTTAACTGTAATAATCAGAGGTAAAATTGGCAGAATTTCTTATCTAAATGGTAATACACCAGAATTTCACATGATGAAAAATAAATCCCTGAGATGCTGCTGTACCATATTAAAGTTGATTGTGCTAGACTGGAAACAGTCTTAAGAGGTGCTTGAAAATACGCTGAGGGAGTCATAACTAAAGATTTAGTGACCTGATCATATAGATATGCACTTGGCAAAGGGAGACTTTCTTGCAACAAGTTGTGTTCAAAGGGACTGTTTATGGCAGGAAGCGTTGTGCTCAGCAAAGCACATAGGATCAGGGAATGGGGAGAAATGGGTTTTCTGCAAATGTGAGAGGTGAGTCCCAACAGCACAGCTGGGCAGGAGGAGAGAAAATACCTGAAGCCATAAGAGAAAGCCACTTTGCTCAGTAGAGAGTAGATATATGTTGAATGAATCTCAGAAAAATTGGCACCATGTCAATAGAGAATCATAGAATGGTTTGGGTGGGAAGGGGCCTTTTGAGGTCTAGTCCCTGCAGGGAGCAGGGCCATCTGGAACTAGAGCAGGTTGCTCAGAGCCCCGGCCAACCTCACCTGGGATGTTTCCAGGGATGGGGCATCAGCCACCTCTCTGGGCAACCTGGGACAGTCTCTCACCACCTTCATGGCAAAACATTTCTTCCTTCTCTTCAGTCTAAATCTCCCTCTTTGAATTTAAAACCATCACCCCTTGTCCTGTCCCAGCAAGCCCTGCTAAAAATTCTGTCTTCATCTTTCTGACAGGCCCCTTGAAGTCCTGAAAGGCTGCAGTAAGGTCTCCCCAGACCCTTCTCCTCTCCATGCTGAAGACCCCCAACCCCTCCCAGCAGAGGGGCTCCAACAGGTCCCTGTCTCTGCTGTGCTGAGGACTCCCGAGCTGGCCCCAGCACTGCAGGGGGGTCTCTCTCCCCAGAGCCCTGGGAGCAGAGGGGCAGGATCCCCTCCTCCCCTGTTGCCCACACTGCTGGGCTGAAATACTATTTCCCTATTAATTCAGTTGTATTGCAGTTTTGTTATTCTGAAAATTCCTCATAGGTTTAGTAAGAGGCTGTTAGAAATCTAAGAAAAAAATCTCTGCAGGAGGTAGAAATGAGAGAGAGAATGAATAGCACTATCAAAGACAGCCATGATGAAACGTTGTGAAGCCACAGCCATGGACTTGTTGCTTTTGTTTGTTCCCAAACCCACTGCTGGAAGAAATTTTGCAAATTCCTTGGCTTCCCAGCTGCATCTTTCAATTGGATGAAGGTAGAAATGCATTTAATGTTATCGGTCAGATACTTGTGGTGATTCAGCTGTATTACTGATGGCGTGGTGCAGCCTTGGCCGTGTTTAGCACTGGTGTAAATAGGTTGCCCCCTTTCCATCTGTGCTGCAATTCCACGTTTCTTTATAGAAGCACCCTGTGAATGTCATGATGGCGTGCTCTTCGCATCAGAAGGCTTCTGCAGATGGAGTAGGAGAATGCTTTACGACCTGTGATATAGCATGACGTATTTGTCGATGTCCTTCTTCTGTAACCCCTCTGTTCTCATCTCCCTTTTTCTTTCTGTTCCGATTACTTTGAGCAGCCTCAAGAAAAAAATACCAAACCACCAAAATGAGTAAGTCCCCGATGAAGTCATGAAATGTTTCCTCTTAAACAATGTCATTTCATGCTTCTACATCTTAAACTCTGACCATTTTCTCCAGTGGGGAAAATGTCAAGTTTAAGTGTCAATACCACTCATTACTAACTAGCCATTAGTATCTGAGTGAGAAGTAGTTACTAATACATTCCAACTCGATTTGCAGTGTGTGTTTGGAGAAAGTACCAGAATCATTAACTTTTCCACTTCTAAGGCATTTTCCATGAACAGTTTATTTTTTTCTAATTATACACCTTGAGAAAGAAAAAGACTGTGATGTCGTGACTGTTCAGTTTGCTGACATACTGCTGTTTACCAACAGACTGGTACATCAAGATGGAAGCCTGCCTGACATAACTATGATGAATTTAACAGCCAGCAGAGAAAAGGAAGAGAATAAAATGCTGGAAGAGGCTGGTGAGAAAAGAATGGAAGAGCCAGAGAGGGAGGGAGGGGAAGGGGGGGTTGAAAAAGGAAAAGAAGAAAAAGAAAAGGAAGATGAGGACAAGGAAGATGATGATGATGATGATGAAGACAATGAATCAGAGGAAGAAGAAACTACAGGTGAGCTCTGCAGATGGCACGTTTTGCTTTCCTCAGCCTTAGTTAACAGTGGCCACAGATGGTTCATTTTGTTTGATGTTTGGTTAGTTCATTTTTGGTCATCTCCACTCACTTGAATCATCAGGTTTTCCTGCTAATTTTACATACAGTCTTTACCCGAAGAGCCTGAATTGAGCAGGTGGCTGCTCGTCAATTATTCAACAGGCTACAGCCTCTTCTAGGGATAAATGATACTGTTTCTGTAGGATGCTGCGAGGATAAAAGCAAAAGAAAACCCCTACCTCTTTCTTCTTGGTGCTCTGGGTTGGATTAATAGGTTACCCAAATTCAAAGAACTCCTTTAGAGTGAAATCCCTTTATAGTAAAGAAAATACACAGAGGTATTTATTCTCTCTTACCACATGTTTTCAAGGCACTCCACACCAGAAGTCCCAGTGGCTTTGCTTCATTATTCATGTGCACATTAGTGTCATGTTTTTCACTTGTGACTATGGAATGGGTAATTGATGCCAGATGAACATAAAAATGCTTCAGGGCAATGTGGGTAAGGCTGATCCTGCCAGCCCTGATATTGATAGGATGAACTTCTCACATGAATTATTTCTGTAACTCAGTTGGAATATGAGTCATGAGTGAAGACCAGGGAAGGACATCTAACACCCAAGGAAGCTATATGGTCTGGAAGTGGCCTTACCACAGAATGAGTTGCTCATGTCAATATTCACAGGACTGTGATACATAAATAGGGAGAAGGCCTTCATCAAGGCAAAATGGCAGCAAAATCTGGCTTAGTTGGCCCAGGAGAGCTGAGCTAAAACTATTTGTCTTTCCTGGCTGGGATGTCTCTTCACAGAGGTGTTCATGGGCCATGGAAACCTTTCTTGGCCAGCTCTCATGCGGTCTATGAACAGTGATGAGTTTGTTGCACTCTGGCCATCCCTACGTGCTGGAAAGGCTGGAGACAGAGGCCGGCTGTTGGAGGTTACCCTGTGCAATGAGACATGCAAGCAGGGATGTGGGAAGCTGCAGCCCTCTCCCTGGGCCCCCTGCTTCACCACATCAAGTGGGGCTTGGCAGTAGCCTGAGGGGCTGCTTGCCATGGGTGATCCATCTTTAAGCTGTATGGGCGTTGTTTCCACCAAAGAGTTATATCATTTTTCTTTAGCCATATGGCTGGAGTTTTAACATTATTTTTACATAGAATCATCATAGAATCAGTATATTTTGGGTTGGAAGGACCTCTCAAGGTCATCTAGTCCAACGTCCCGTCGTTGAGCAGGGACACCTGCAACTAGAACTGTCCTGTTCCACTTAATTGGCACTGTCTGGGTGTACCTTGCATGGTGGTAAAGCTGCAAATTGAAATAAAATAAAATAATGTGTGAGAACATCTATAAGTAAAGGCTTTCTGAAAATACACTCAAATTGTGCTTGTAAAAGTACACATGAAGGGCTAGAATTCTATAGCGTAATTTTCAAATTGAATTTTTTCAAAAAAATTATTTAGGCAAGGGGTTTACATCACTCGAGCATTTTTATTAGCGTTTTCTAAGTTGTAGTTGAAGAAAAAGAAAAATTGGAATTTGCTTGTCAGGTATTCCAAAAGTCAGCTTTTTCCCACAAGCATGCATGTGTTTTTTCACACGGATATGCACAGAATAACCATCTCTGTTTGTCTTATGTATAAAATAACCAGATAAGCTGAAATAATTACATATGACAAAAGCTGATAACTCCTTTGCATTTTCACAGCTTAGGCAGTGGTGTGTTTTGCTGTCATTTACAAATGTTTCCATCTCTGATGTTAACTGTAAGAATGTTCTCACAGCATGCAAAATCCTTCCTTAATCTCCAAAATGCTTCTGAAACCTCTAATACAGTTTGAAGACTTTATACTAATATATACCAGCCTGGTGAAACAGCTTTATGCCAGCCCACAAACCGGCATGGCGTTTAGAGAGTGCTATGTTCAGCACATGTATTGTCAAATATACTCATATGTAATGGATGTTGTATCATAGATGTACCTATAGATGTCTCTTTCTGGGATGGCACGAATGACAGTCTAGGGGGATGTGCTGTTTGCAAGGAGGTTTAGATAAGTCTGATATATGAAGACATCTATAGTATAGCTGTCTAAACCCTCTTGACAAGAATCCTACTCCTAGTGTGAGTGGATCTCTTCCAAGTTGGCTGAAAAGCTTTCTGAGCAGCAGTAGTCTGTGCTTTCTGAAAACAGAAACAGCTTCCAAACATCAAACAAAATCCTATTCTGCTGAGCTGGGTAGTGGCCAGGGCTGGAGCATCTCAGATCTAGTCTCTGGATGGGATCCCTAAGCTTAGGTCTGGAGAAAAATGGAACCCAAGAAGGGCTCTGCCAGAGAAGACTAAAGGCAGAGTTGGCAAGGGAAGCCACTACCGCCACTTTTCAAGTGAGTGAATGTGGGTCAGAAGGGAGAGCACCACAGCCAAGTGGGCCTCAACCCCATGTCCTCTTAGTTAACCACTCAGCTGTACCTTTAATTTCTTTCTTGTCTTACTCTAAGGCCTAGAAGAGAAAGTAGAAAGCTCATTGTTGTCTAGTGAAGCATTCCTATTTACAGAGACCTTCTGTTTTTCTCCTCCCCATGGTTCTGCTTGAACACCTCTGCAGACTTAAGGAACAAGTGGCATCTGGTGATTGACCGCCTTACAGTGCTGTTTTTGAAATTCCTGGAGTATTTTCATAAGATGCAAGTCTTTGTTTGGTGGCTGTTGGAGCTGCATATCATCAAAATCGTTTCCTCTTACATCATCTGGGTCACAGTGAAAGAGGCAAGTAAACACCCACTGTCAAAATCTTAACCATGGTGGAGCTTGTCAGCATCTGCTGTGCAGTGGCACACCCATTTCTAGGGAGATGCCTTCTTCATGTCAGACCTCACTGAAATTGTGGGATCCAGCTGGGCTTGTTGGCCCCTGGGGACCTGCCTTGATGACATCTTCCACAGTGATGTTCTATCTGCTTAGATATTCTCAACCCTCCTCTTTTCTCCAGATATTAAGGTTTTATTCATCTAATTCTTTGGACTCAAGAGACATAATCCCTTCCCTGCTCAAGATGTCTGTGGGCATCATCCAGGGATGGGCGGGGGGGTGGTGGTGTAGAAAAAGGGTTGGGAATGAACACCTAGGAATGTTACTGGGTCTGCTGTTGAAGAAACAGGAATGTGAAGCTATACCTAAAGAAAAAGGGAGGAACACCTTTAGATATGCTTTTGATGTGGGCAGTGGAAGTGCTCTACCTGAGATAGCCATTCCTTGAACAGGGTAGTAGGACAGGATTCCCTTAATCCACCCCCTGCCTCCCACAAAAAAACAACCCTTTTTCTCACATCTTTGAGGATAAGAAGGTCAAGAGGATGAAGGTGGGTTCCACAGACACACAGGTCTGTATCATGTCTTTTTCCTTTCTTGTGCTGCAGAACCAGCATGTGGTCCTTTGTATTTCATGTCTGTTTGTAGGGTAGGTATGCAGATTTGTGAGTATTATTATTACATAGGAGATAAAGTTCTTCCTAAATCTACTATTCAGTTTTTCCTTCTTCACTTACCACTTTGTCTGTGTTACTGTGAATATTGTTGTAATTTTTTTTCAAGTATCTTTTGCAGTTTATGTCCCATTCTTTTGATTATTTTTTTTATTTTTTTTTTTTTTTTATTACTATGGTAAAGGTCAAACTCTCAGTTCTCTTGTTACTCCATGTAATTCCCATCCTGTTCTTGTGTTTTCAGGTGTCTCTGTTTAACTTTGTGTTTTTAATTGCCTGGGCTCTTGCTTTGCCATATGCTCAGTTTCGCCCATTGGCATCAAGTATCTGCACTGTTTGGACATGTGTGATTATTGTCTGCAAAATGTTGTACCAGCTCACCTCTATTGATCCCAGCACTTTTTCCAGTAACTGCACACTGGTGAGTACAAGTGCACATTAAAAAAAGTTTGCCTGCTGCCTTCTTCAATGAAGATGAGCAAAAGAAAGCATGTCAAGTACTGAAAACCACAGTTCACCAATTGTGTTACTGTTGATTGTCACTCCCTCCCCTTAACCAGCCTTAAACTCATTTTTTATGACCTGTTGCACTTTCTTTTTAGCCAGGAGCAAATGAAACTAAGGTCAATTTAGAAGAACTCAAAACCTCAGTCCTCTACAGTGGGCCAGTTGATCCTGCAGAGTGGGTTGGATTGAGGAAGTCTTATCCCCTGCTTGTGTACTTAAGGGTAACTTCTTTATCTGTATTGAGATATTTTCTTCTTTGTGATGAAGTTAGCAAGTTTTTTTTTAAATAAATCATTTCCAGAAGGGATTTTGTACCAATTAAGATAATCTGCATGTAGAAATATAGCTTTCTGCCTCTACCATCTGTTAAAAGCACTCTAAGAAATGTGATATTTAAGAAGTAATTGAGAAGTACGTAGCTTTCAGGTACCAAAGGACTGATGGGTCTAATTGGGGTAATTGCCTTGAATGACAGCATATGCTATAACCAGTTAATTTTTTTAAGTGCTTATTCCTTAGCCACAGCATAGAAATATATCCTGAGTTAAGGGAATAATTCATTCAGACACTAGAGGATGGATGTCTTTTGTTTTTCTTATTGTTTTTTGTTGTTGCCTGCAGGCAGTATTTTATTATTCCTGTCTTGATTGAAAAAAGCCTACTTAGAATCAAAATGTACCAACTCCCAGGGTAAACGTAGCATGTCTCTTCTTAATTTAAAGAACCTCCAAAATTTTGTATACACAGTTTTAATGTTGTCAGAAATTTGACTGAGCAACAGCAAGCTTTGATCTAACTAGATTTATTCCTTATTCCTTCCCCCAGAGCTTACCTCTGTGTGCTTTGTGTAGGGAAGACCTGCCAAGCTCTGATGGTCAACAGATCAGGCCCCGGCAGTGCCTCTGCCTCTCAGTTTTGTGGCCATGCACCTTCCAGACCAATTACTGACTCAAGAGTTCAGCAGAGAGAGTGAAGTTCCTGGTGGCGTCTGGCTTGATGCTAGGAGCTTTCTAGCTATAGATAGACAATACCTAGAGATTTTGAAAATATTCTAGAAGGGTTTCCATTGAGTTAGCTAAGAAAATGCCTCCTCTACTTAGAGGAATTCAGTTCAGTGCTAGACCTGAAGGTCCCAAGCTTCAGGTCTTGGTGTGTTTCTGTTATGTCCCATTAATAACAGATATTCAAAGTGTCTGCATTGTTGAAATGATGGATGTGTAAAACTCTCCCCAACAAGAACAGGAAGCCCAGCAACAGCTGGCAAAAATAACTTCTTGTCAAAAATATTCCAAAACACAAAGCAGAAAACCAACAGTGGCACCTCTGTCAGGACATTACTCTTCCAAATACCTCTCAGTGAAAAGAGATCACAGAATCATGGAATGTTTTGAGTCGGAAGGGACCATTAAAAGTCATCTTGTCCAAGCCCCCTGCAGTAAGCAGGTACATCTACAACTAGAGCAGGTTGCTCAGAGCCCCGGCCAACCTCACCTGGAACGTCTCCAGGGATGGGGCAGTGACCACCTCTCTGGGCAACCTGGGCCAGGTTTTCACCACCATCAGTGTAAAAAATGTATTCCTTCTCTCTAGTCTAAATCTCCCTCTTTTAGGTTAAAACCCTCTTCAGCTTTAGTTATGGCTTCCTTGAGGGACCTTCTCTGAGCTGGTCCTTTTAATCAACTGTTGGAGTTGGTTAATACCTCTCTTCTATGAAGCAGAGGACAAAACTCTCTCCTGAGAGAAGGAAAAACCTCACTTCAGTGTTGCTCAAGATTGCAACCTAGTCAGTCTGGGCAGAGAGGGAGCTGTGCCTGAGTGAAGACTGGCAGATAGTTCGAAAGATATCCAGAATATATTTGCACTACTCTTGCAGTTTTAGGAAGTCAGTGCTTGCCAGCTGAACCCCTGCAGATGACTTTATGTTGCTGATATCTTCTATCTCAGGCGAAGTGTGGCACCTTAAGAGAAGCTATGAAACACGAGAGGGTACATGGATGGATCAGTGCATTTTCCCTCCCCTTCCTTTACACAGCTAGCATTGGTTATAGTATTTTTTTAATGAAGGACTTTAAATGTATCTTCTGAATGTCAGTATGTTCCACCGAAGTTCAGGAAGTGGTGGGAACTTTATTTTGTTTCAATGATGAGAGCTGGGAATGGGGACCAGCGCATCCTGGTGTGCAGAGGCACTCAGTAGTAACATCCATTTCTGTATTCAGGGATTTATGCTTATCAGAAAATTTTACAGCTTCTTCTGGCTTTGATTTGTATTTAATATTCTTCCAATTGTGTCTCCTGCAGAATAACTTACTGATGTTGGCTATTCTGGCTTTTGAAGTGACAATCTACCGTCATCAAGAGTACTACAGGTGTCGAAATAACCTTACTGCACCTGTGACTAAAACCATTTTCCATGACATTACGAGAGCACATCTGGATGATGGACTGGTAAACTGCGTCAAGTATTTCATAAACTATTTCTTCTACAAGTTTGGTTTGGAGGTAAATCACTATATATTAATTTTCTTTAGACTGTCATCACAAACCTTTTAATTGTGTGATTCTTGAATACTGGCTTGAGCTGTGTGTGACAGCTGAATGTCTTTGTACCTCATCACTCACGTTAGACCTTGCCAGAGTTGCTATCTGTCTGTTAGTGGTGGTTTTCCTCTTGCTTTTCTTTGTATGTCTTATTCATAGCAAAACAAAAGGGATAAAAAGATGGTACAAGGGACATAACTGAGGCACGCCCTCTCATGCTCACAAACACAGAGGGAACCAAGGACTGCAGGAGCAGCAGAAGAAACCAGGGGCTAACAGACCATTGTCTCTACGTAAACATCTCTAAGCTTCTTTTGCCTCTGGCTGCACAAACGCATCCTCCTTTTTTATACTTGTTACTATAGCTGTCAGCACCCTGCAGGAGTAAGAGCTCCAGTGAAGGTTATTGCTGCTTTGTGCCACTAGTGTCAGGTGAAGTTCTTTCTCCACAGAACATTTCAGAAGACAAGAAGCAATCAGAGAATTAGTAGAGGTTGGGTACAAAGGAGTGAAGGGATTTTTCTGAATGTCCATGGTGTATCCTAAACATCTAGTAGGTGTCTTATTTAATAGAACATCTGCTTGTGGCCTAGACTGCTGGAATTTAGGCTCAGCTAATGTACATCTTCTATTTGCTTCACCCAACCCAGCAGCAAAATATCAGAACTGAACCTTCCTTTAAGACAAGCTATTGCTGAACAACTGACACCAAAACCAAACAATTACATAAAAGGCAAAATCTTCATCTCTGTTCCCTTACCTCTTCTGTTTGTTCACAGACACATGAAATGTACTTTCAGAAATACTTGTAGAAATACTGATTTTTCACAAATTTCTATGGCTATCTGAAGAATGCAACTCTGAGGCTCTTGACCTATCTGTTAAGTACTACCACCTCTTGCTATTCATAAACAGAGTAAACTGTTCAGAGCCAGTTCTGAGGAGTAAGAATTAGTGAAAATTAAAATTAATCAGCAAGCTATTTCCTTTGGGAAATAAATTTATCCTCATCCTAATTTGAGTAGAGAGAAAATCAAAATAGTGAAGTGCACTGAATAAATGACTCATTATGAATTATTCACTAAGTTTGAAGACATGCTTCATAGCAGAGCAAAGGGACTACTTTAAGTGGAGGCAGAGAACAGAAGTGCTCTGAGATGCAGAGCCTTTAGAAGAATGAAGAATTGAAACTGCCTTACAGGAATGGGCTGGGGTAGTATAGCGAGTGGAATTTGCACGGTCTAAATCTCTATTCCTTTTGTGTGGTTCCCATGAGGATAAACTTTAGTTGTTGCGTTCTTAATAGTTCCTCTTCTTTTTTTGCATCTGTAAGCACTCTCAAAATATCTGGCTGTGTAATATGTGCTTTGCTAGGCAACAGTTAAGCCTTTCACATATAGCCTTCTGCGACAATGCTCTTTCCATTCTGAATCTTTAGATATCACATAAGGGAAACCTTCCATAGTGCTGTACTCACATCGTTGACACTCACAGAAGGGTACTGAAAATTTGGGGTGGTGGTTTGGGGAAGGTTCCTGTTGGGGAAATACAGAATCACAGAACCACATAATGGTGGGGGTTGGAAGGGACCTTTTGAGATCATCTAGTCCAACCCCCCTGCTTCAGCAGGGTCACTCAGAGCAGGGGGCCCAAGATCATGTCCAGACAGGTTTGGAATCTCTGCAGAGGAAGAGATGCCACAACCTCTCTGGGCAGCCCAGGATCTTTCAGCTTTTCCTTGTCAGAGAGATGTCCCCTCATCATCTTTGTAGCCTCCACTGGACTCCCTCCAGTAGTTCCCTCTTGAACTGGGGACCACAGAACTGGACACAAGACTCCAAACTAGTTTAGCCTGTTGGTTTGCACAGGGTTCCTGCATTCAGTCCCAGCACGTGCCCAAGCACTCTGTCAGGATCCAGAACAGTTTATCAGCGCTGCATCGACCAACCGTCAGGTTGAAAATGTTTCTTATGTTTCTTTAATTCATTTCCAGACCTGTTTTCTTCTATCAGTGAACGTAATTGGTCAACGGATGGATTTTTATGCCATGATTCATGCCTTCTGGCTGATCGCTGTGTTGTATCGACGTAGAAGAAAAGCTATTGCAGAGATCTGGCCAAAATACTGCTGTTTTCTGGCATGCATCATTACATTCCAGTACTTCCTTTGCATTGGCATCCCACCTGCTCCTTGTAAAGGTAAAGACACCCTTTATGGACAATTACTGCTGCTTGGATTTACAGAAAAGTGCTGGAAAACTGATAAGTATTCAGAAGAAAAGGATGATGTCATTTTTATAAAGTACTGATTGCATCTTTGCCTGCTTCTGTCACATAGATTATCCGTGGAGAAGTGGTAATGCCAATTTCAATTCCAACATCATAAAGTGGTTATACTTTCCAGACTTCATTGTCAGACCAAACCCTGTCTTCCTTGTCTGTAAGTATTTTAGCACGTAACTGTGAAGTGTTTACATGTCCTTTGCTTAAAACATCTGCACGGTGTAATTTGAAGCCAGACTTTTATTTACTCTTCAGTTGTAAACTGACATATTCTGTAGGAGATTGAGTACTAAGTGTGGCTTCATATGTAGTAGAAAAATGCAAAGAATTACTGATTCTGCTTTTTTTTCTTTTTTTTCATTTTTTTCATTCATCTGCTTTTTTTCCCCATCCCATTTTTTAATTAAATGTCATCAAAAAGTATGAATTATTTCCCCTTTTCTGTTCTATTTCTCAGTAAAAATCATGGAAGATACCAAGTAAATCCCTAAATACATTAATAAATTTCAAATTGATGTTAAATACATTGAAAAGAATGCAGTCTTGGAGGTCCAAAGTGTGGGAAAACAGTCTGGTAACCACATTACATCACCCCCACTCCATACACCTGAGGTAACGACTGATTTTTTTTTTCTCCCTTCCACCGCTGCTTTCTCCTAGATGATTTCATGTTGCTGCTGTGTGCATCCTTACAAAGGCAGACATTTGAGGATGAAAATAAAGCTGCTGTACGCATCATTGCTGGAGACAACGTGGAGATTTGCATGAATCTTGACGCAGCATCTTTTAGCCAGCATAATCCTGTCCCTGATTTCATTCACTGCCGGTAAGAACTGAATCTTAAACACTTGGAAATTACAGCACATCATTTTCTGTGTAGTTCTCTAGTGGGAAAGTAACTCTGCCCATTTCCAATTTTACTTGGCATTCATATTCTTACATCTCCCATCTTGTAGCATAGTTTTTACTGCTCTGTGAGACAGCAGGTAGTTTGCTTCTGGGTAATCGGCTTCTGGTTTAGAAAAGGGCAGATGAAAACAAGTCTTCCTGATGGTGCTGATTGGTTTAAGTGCTTCCCAGAGGGACATTCAGTGATAAATTTCCCTTGGAAGCACATGTTCCCTCCATGAATGTCCTGTGAGGCAGCGTTAATGGTGGACTTCAGTGTTCTGGTGGCTTCCCCCAAAACACAGGCATGTTAGCAAGAACCCACCATCGTCTGAAGTTGCCCTTCTACATGTTTAATCCCACAAAGCCATCACTGTCCTTCATGCTATTTCATCTAGGCATAAGAACCTTAAAAGTGTCTTGGAAGGACAACTGGCGCATTTTCCTGTTTCTCACCATTGCATTGTTTAAGAAGGTTGTTTAAAAAGGTGAATAATCAAAGAAGTGGGCTGGGCTGTTCTAGATGATCATCAAACAATGGAGTCATTCCTATGTGACTATTTCAGCAAACACAGATGAGCTTGGCTCTTGTGACTTGTGCTGGGCGTACTCTCAAGTGAAGTCGTCCAAAGTTTGATGCAGCATAACAAGAATAAAAGGGAAGAGTACAATTTCTTAGCTAGCATGTTTTGTCAGACTAGGTGTTTGTTTTGTGAGCGCGTATAGCCAACAGACGTCTGAAGGTGGAAGGAATTCTTAAAAATTGAACTATGTCTAGCAAAATCTCCCTTTTGCTAATAAACTTTTATTTCTTTTAAGCTGTTTCTGTTAGAAATGGTGGCCACATCTATCTTGAATTAACTTTGAAGAAGACACCATTGAAACACATTCAATTGACTCATTTGTCCAGAGATTTATAGTCACTTCTGGGCGAAGAGTGAGCAGTTTTCCCCCTCGAGTATTTGATACAGTGGACTCAGTGCTCTAAATCCAGTAACATCAGCAGAAAGAGAAAAGACATTATCTCCAAAATGCTTCATCAAGTGGGGATGCTTTCCAAAAGACATTTGCCAAATAGGATTTGGTTGAGAGGGATGTATAGTGAGGATTGCCCGAGTTGTTTTCTTGCTACTGTGGTGGTGTCCATCTTAGCAAAAGCTAATACAGCAGTTCCACCAGGCACACTGATGCAATTGGTCACTGACAAAGACCATCACTGGTGACATGGTTGCTGGCAGGAAGAAAAGATTGAATCTTCCCTTCTTAGTCCAGCAGAAAAAAAAAGTCATTGTGAAAAAAACTCATTAATGATGAGAATGTGTATTCAGAAGGGAAAAAGAGGCAAGAAAATAATTGCTTTTTAAGCAGCCTCTTTTGGCATCTTTTCAGAGTTTCCTGGAATCTGACAGGTATTTCTGGTTGTCTCTGGAAGATATTCCTAAATGGCCAAGCATGAAAAGTCTGAAGCACTGAGGATGTTCTTTGAAGATTTTGGATGGAAATCAGAGTCAAGCTTTAATGGAAAGTAAAGTCCAAGCTGAACTGACCTGCTGCCCCTCCACAATCCTTGGGGTTATGGTCTGTGTTTGGGTTCATATGCATCAGCCTGAAGTCATTGGTGGCATCACCTCCCTTCAAACACGCTGCTTGGCCTGTGCTGACAAAATAGACCTACAATTAACAATACGCAACCATTTAATTGGGAGTTTGCAACTTATATTAAGCAATGAGTAATATTGCTGATGGAGAGTACAAAACCCCAGAAAAACCAAAGAATCCCATGAGTAGTGGTGAGCTGAACAAATAAACCATGATCACTTTATACTTGCTTCAGCTAAATACAGAAATCTGCGTGGCCGTTTCATGTGTTAGTTTTATGTTGTGTGAACAAGATGCAGAATGAAAAGAACAAGGCAGAGAAAGAAAGAGAACAGGGACATTTTTGTTTGAAAAGTCCATCAAATGAGAAGAAACCCCACTAATTTCAGGAGCAGAGGAGATTCCAGTTTCTGATATCCTTTCTTGTAAGCGCTCAGGCAGGTAGCTTGTAACTTCTGGGTTTTTTTGTTTCACAGAATTGTTGGAGTTGGAAGGGACATCTAGAGATCCTCTAGTCCAGCCCCACCCCCCCCCTCGAATAATACCAGTGGTAGTGTTAGCTTACTGAGTCTGTAATGGGAACACACGGGTGTATATAGGTATAAAGAGACCTTCCCTTAGTACAAACTGCCTAAGAGGTCTTGTGTTCTTGGTGGTATCTGTCCTTTTTTTGAGCCCTTGATGGTTTTGGTACAATGCAGATTTTCCCAGGCTTTAGATGATGTTACTTTTGAGAAGTCGTGCTGCGCGTACACAATCAAAATGCCTCGTTTGTTCCAAAGAAGCACCTGAAAATGGCTGAAAGTCTCTTCAAGCAACTGAATCTTTTATCAGGGATTATAAATCTTTAAAGAAGGACTTTCAAGCTCCAGAGAATCCACCAAAGATATATACCTCAGAAGAAAATGTACGTATCTGGCCTCCATCCAAGACAATTTGGAACTGAAACGGCTTTGGCTCCAAACATTTCTTGTACTTCGCTGTAGAAGTTTCAGAATGGTCTAAATATTTAGTAACATGGATGAGAACTTGGTTCAAAGCTTATCCAAGCAAGCAAAATGAAGAAAATGGCATTTCTCCAGAGGTCATGCAGAAAGAGCCAAACAAATAAGTGAAAACAACATGGTTATGAATAAATTACAAAGCATAATAAAAAATCAATGCTTAGTATTCATGTGTTTTCTGAGAATCCTGATGTGTATTTACTGCCACGTAAAAGAAGTGGCAGTTGCAGACCAAAGCACCCTTTCTGAAGTGTCACTTCCCTTGAGAAGATGCTACTTGGTCACTGTTTGAGTAGGCATGTATAAAAAGCTTTCAACTGCAATATAAACAGTGGTAGAAAAAGTACATCTTTCCAGTTGCTTAATTTTTTTCTCTCTGGAGAAATACTTGAGCTCAACAATGATAAATACATTCTAAAGAAGAGATTTTCTGAAGTTTTCTTGTCTTTCCACCCCCAGATTTCTCAGGGGGTATGTGCTTGACCCCAAAGGAGAGCACAACCAAAGGGCTTTGAAACAGAAATGAAAATGAAGAATAGACATAGGAGCTTTTAAAATGAAACAGGATTTAAAGTGACTTCACTAAGGATAATCCTTTCCCACAGTCTCTAAAGCTGGAAAATTCTCATTTCGGTTCCCAAGCAGTTTTCAAATGTTCTCCTAGGCATTGTCAGGGAAAAAAAATTAGGTTTGTAATATACTTTTTTCCTTTCAAGAACAGGAATGATATTAACAGCTTGTCATTCAACTGTCCCCTTTAATACCTGCACCCTGAGAACCAGCACCAGATGAGTCAGGTGAAGTCTTTCCCAGGCAGCTCCAGTGCCTTTCTTGGAACTACATTTGTTCTAACTTAAGCTAGCGAGAAGAGTATCTGCAAGTACCATGACAGGCTTCCTGTCACATTTGTTGTATAAAACAGGTAAACATTTTGTTGCTAACAAAATGAGCCTCAACAAATCACACAGCTTTGGATTTAAGAGTTTTTAAAGCAGATAACGTCTGAGGTGCTGATGAGGGAAACCTCATCAGGACCTCTCAGTGCCTGCATATAGAAGTCTGTGCACTAGACTGGCCACAGCCAAGCACATCTTTGAGCATGCCAGGAAAAAAACTCCACCTAGAGCAATTTTTTTGCAACAGGCTGGATTATATTACAGTTAAGATAATGGACATAAAATATTGAAGCAGTCATGATAAGACAAAGCTTTAGTAGAGAAAAGCAGATCATTTGACATGGAGGACCATCTGAGGTTGCAATAGGTTTGACGGATGGTTGGCATGAACTTCAGGCTTTGTCTTCCTTGGTTTTAGAGCAAAGTGATACAGTAGATTTTTCCAAAATGTTACACAGAGTACCACTGGATTCTAGTACTGACACAGTTGGAAAATCAGTATGTTTTTACTTTTCATTCATCTTTCAGGTTTCTTCTGTATAATTACTCATTCAGAGGCTATCATGCCACCAAAAGCCAGAGTTTGAATCTTCCTCAGATCTGTGGCTGTATTTCTGGCCTCCAGCTACATTCTCCCACCTTTGTATTTATCACACCAGCATTGCATTAGTTCATAGGCTGAATGGGCAGAAAATTATCCCTTCCTTATGTCCTCCCAAAAAAATAAGTAGGCTTTTGCAAATTTGTTTCTTGAAACCAGTTCAAAGAGCCAGAGCCAAACAAGGGGCTGGAATGCAGAGCTGAGGGGATGAAGGGGAGTGGGACTGTGCCCTTGGAAAGGAGCTGCTCAGTTTTCCTCGGTGTATTGTCAAATACCACATCCTGAGGCTGGCTTCTCCTCCCTGGGACTGGATAGAGATTTAAAGACCGCTTAGAAGATGAGGTTTGGAAGGTTTACATGGCATTAAACTAATGAGCTGTGTGGTCTGCAGTGAAAGCATAAAATTATGATGTATGCTCTCCAAGACTAAGCATTTCTGCTGTCCGTGAACAAGTTTTCAAACAGAGGGTAAGCACCCTTACTGACCTTCTGGGTTTGTGTAGGGTCGTCTTAGCTGTTGGGGTGGCTTTGTGCTTCAGCCTGCCACTGTTGCACTTTAATCTCCAGAGCAAGGAATTGAAACTCCTCACTTTTCTGCTAGTTTGAGGCAGAATTTAAAGATTTGCATTTGGGAGTGTCAAGTTATTTAAGAGGCAATATGTTGAGAACTCCCCTGCCAAGACACATCTTCGTTCCTCCTCTTGACCTACCCATATCATTATAAACAATTAATGAAAATTCAGGGGATGTGTGGCTTCACACTGTAACAGACAAGGAGTTTTGCTGTATTGCATTTGAAAGAAGTGTGATTTCAGGAATCCTTTTATCTCCCTGAAACCATTCGAGTGTAGTTCTTTCCATGGTGTTCCGTGTGACACTGTGTGACATTGTTCTTGGGACAGCATAGAGGTACCTGGGGTGGTTGGTGATATTCAGTGGCTAGGTGTGCCCTGGGTGACTTGTTCAAACATCATTTTGCAAGATGTCCACTCCAAGGTGAATTCTTCAGAGCCATTTTTATGGTTTGATTTGCTTGTAATTGCATATTTATAAAAATCAGAATGGGTTTCTATTTCTCAGAACACCACCATTTGTCACTGGACACCATTGTATTGCCTCCTGCCTCTTGAGACATTTTTCCTTACATCCTGTTTCGTTGGTTGTTTTAGAGATGTCCAATGCTATTATATTTAAACTGTATTTGTCAAATGAGAACAACAGATGTATTTAGTATTTTAGATGACTGCTAAAATGTAGCAAACTGTTAACATAGTGAAAAAACAGCTAAATGATCACCTTCCTTTTCATATTCTTTCTAATTTCTGGAAGTTTTATTCTAAGAGTGATATCTATTGTTGGTCCAGTGGTTCAAACAAATGCCATGTGTACATGTTGGAAGGTTTGGATCCAGCCAGTTCCAGTTGCCTTTAAGAGTCAGAGTTCATTTTTATTGAAAAGGATTAAGATATTGCTGTTTGTTTGATCAATTCAGTTCCATTTGGGGCTTTTCTCAAAAGATGATGATGCATTTTGTTGGTAGCAGAGGGCAAGATTTTTGAAATATTGCGATTTTCAGGGCAGTGTCAGGAAGGCGATCCCTTCCTAGCCATCCCACACATCAATAATTATTATTAAAGGAACACCAGATATTATGCTCATTTTTTTTTTTCCTGGAGAAACAGTGAGAGCACCATTTCTAGCACATATTAAGTTAGCAAAGAGACATTCAACTGACATCTTCCACTTATTTATTTTCCCAGTGTATATTGATTTCTTTGTTAGTGTTTTATCCAGTAGCATCTCTGAAGTCATGACCTTTTGGGATTTCACAGGCAGCAGTCCATAAATTTCTTAAAAGTTTGCAGGAAATAAACATAAAGGAGCTTTGTTGTTACCTTCCGTTAAATGCCTCTCTGGTTGACTTCGGCAAGTGTATAATACAGGCCTATAAATGCAGGACTAAAAATACATCCTCCTAGGAAGTTCTGAGCCTGAGAACATCAAGCAGCAGGGGCCTTTTTATGTGGCTTCATACAGTGCATTTAGTTCATTTACTCCTTACATGGTTTGGCTCAGGTATACGTGTACTCCTCCTATGGTGCTGTCCCCTTGCCTGGTTTCCTGGCAAATCAAGTTTTGCAGCCTGGGTGAACAGACTGTAAAAACACAGTTACATCTGGAACCAAACGCTAAATGGGGGGGGGACGACGACGACACTTAAGAATTAGTTGGTTTTGCAGTGTTTGGCTGTATGTAGTATTTGGTATTGCCTTTGGCAGATATTCTTATTTGAAAGCTCACTGGGTCAATATTAAGTCAAGATTTTTAAGGAATCTGAAAATACCAAATTGTTTCGCACTCTTTCCCACTGTGGGCCAGGTTGATTTCAGATAGCTCTGTCCTGTAGGTTCCTGGCAGATGTTTCAGTAAATTCTATCCCATTTACATTCTGTAGAAACCTTTTACCCCTCAAAACTTTTACAGTTGATCTCCACTGGAGAAAGATATTTTTAGCAGCTGTCTTTGAAAACTAGGCTTTTAACCAGGCTGAATTCCCTAGAAATCATCAATAAATACAAAATCGTCTGCAGTGGAGTGCTGTAGCTGGCTTTTTAAGATAGATTTGCTTTAATATTGCTCAGACTTCTTAAAAGATTATTTCAGATGGCATTTAAACTGGACACGTTGCCTTGCCAGTTCATGTTACTCTGTCATGAAGTTTGCCGAGAACACATTTTCCCCCATTTCATGATACAAGGCTTGATCTTGTGTTGATGCAAAGTGCCCTGACTGGGTGTAGCAAGGTGCTTATGGACATGAATGAGCTGGAATAGGGTATATGAGCCAGGCAGCCCCATGAATGACCCAGACCCACTGACCTTGGTATAAGTCTTAAGCAGGATCCACCTCAGTGCTAATGCTGAAGTGGGATGAGAATGCTCAGAAGATCTGAGGCACAAATGTTGGTCAGTAGCACAGAAGGAGAATGAGCATTGCCCTCAGAAATTGCTAGATTTTTTTCTTTTTCTTTTCCTTCCAGATCCTACTTAGACATGTATAAGGTGATCATATTTAGTTACCTCTTCTGGTTTGTGCTTACTATAATCTTCATAACGGGAACCACGAGGATCAGCATATTCTGCATGGGGTACTTGGTAGCCTGCTTTTATTTCCTTCTCTTTGGTGGAGATCTGTTGCTGAAGCCCATCAGGAGCATTCTCCGTTACTGGGACTGGCTGATTGCCTACAACGTCTTTGTGATCACAATGAAGAACATCCTCTCAGTAAGTAGCTGCTGCTTTTTCCCCTGCACTGAGTGCTTTGGTTTCGTTGGAAGTCTTTAAAAATCCTTTTTCTGGATCACAGCCTTCTGCAAGCACAAAGCAGGCTCCAGTTTAGTTCAGAAACTGCAAGTGCAGATCCAGGGAGTGGTAATGGATAAGTCAGTGAGGCTCTGCGAGAGCTCACAAGCTAGATTCAAAAGTCTGGGTTCTGGTTTCTTTGCCTAGTAAAGTCCCTCCTTAGAAGTCTTGTGAAAATCTCAGTGGAGTGAGAAATGAATAAGAAATCAGGATTAGTCAAACTGTCAATAAATAGTGCACACTGACTCAAAGCTTTTGTTGAAAATTGGAATTTTCAAGCCTAGTGCTAGATGCACTTGTCACGTGGTGTAATGTGGTGTAATTAGGGAAGCTGAGTGCAAAATTACAAACTGCACTCCTGATTCCTTTAGAACTAGTGTAAAATTCAAGTGAAGAAAAATATGTTTGATAATTAAATATTTAATTCTGCAAAATATTAAAGGTTTTCTTACATTAATTAGCTCTTTAGAGCAGATTCTTGCAGTGGCACTGATAGGTGATTGAAACAAGCCAGTAATTTAAATCTTTCTTGAATTTTAATATATTTTTGAAAGATAAATTTAGATTTATTCCTGGCAATTACTTTTTAGCTTTGAACATTTTTCGTGCTGGACTGAAAAGAGCAGACATTTTTCTTTTTACATTTATATAAGTCACTGTACTGAAATAAAATTGATTTATGGGTGGTTTGAATTTGCAAATGTTCTAAATGCTTACATATGTGCTTCATTTTATGCTTGGGAGTTCGGTGGAGCTACGCGCATGTTAAGCTTGTCCATCTATGTTTGCAAGATTAAGTTGGTGATTTATAAAAGTGGCTTAGCTGTCGCATCGCGTCACGTGCCCGGCATATCATTTCTGCTGCCAAAACACCGACAAAACCCACATACCTCCATGCCTCACCGATCATCTGAAGAACAAATTCTTGTGTCACTGGTACAGATACTCTTATAATCTCGGATGAGATGTAATAACAGCCAGCGACAGTCACAGCACTCTCATGTAACGCAGAGGTGCTATACATTTCTGATTTTTATTTTTAGATTTTGTTATATGAAATTATTCTTTTACTTTCCAGATAGGAGCATGTGGCTACATTGAATCATTAATTAAGAATAGCTGCTGGGTGATTCAGGCATTTAGCCTGGCGTGTACAGTGAAAGGCTACCGTATTCGTAAGTACAGCTCATTTTTCTTCATAGTTTTCTGTAAACAAAGAATCACCTTCATAATCTTCTACCAGATTTAAGTTGTGCCCCCTCCTGACGTAATACCTTGTGAAAATACCGTACCTGCAAATTCAGTTGATACAGCTTGGTTCTGTATTGACTAGCAAGAAAGAATATTGAAAATTTTCTGCAGAACCAGATGGGATGATGCATATACTGAGAGAACTATCAAGACCCACACACACACATACAGAATAGCACAATGGTAGGGGTTGGAAGGCACCTC
Source organism: Actenoides lindsayi (assembly GCA_025331215.1). Classification (NCBI taxonomy): domain Eukaryota; kingdom Metazoa; phylum Chordata; class Aves; order Coraciiformes; family Alcedinidae; genus Actenoides; species Actenoides lindsayi. Next base: position 24,144 of record WTSP01016691.1, on the reverse strand, counting down.
TGGAGATGATCTGGTGCCACCGCCCTGCTCCATCCAGCAGGGTCACCCAGAGCAGGGGCCCAGCATCCCACTGTCCAGGTGAGTTTGAAATCTCTCCAGAGAAAGAAACTCCACAGCCTTTCTGGGCAGCTTGGGCCAGGCTCTGACACCCTCACAGCAAGGAAGATTTTCCTCGTTTTGAGGGAGCCTCTTAGGTTCCAGTTTGTGCCCATTGCCCCTTGTCCTGTCATTGGGCACCCCAGAAAAGAGTCTGGCCTCATCCTCTTGACCTCTGTGGGCCCTTTAGCTATTGATCAGACATCCTCTCATCTTCTCTTCTCCTGCCTAAACAGCCCCAGGGCTCTTGACCTTTTCTCATCAAAGAGATGCCCCAAGCCCCTCAGCATCTTCGTAGCCTCCACTGGACTCTTTCCAGTAGTTCCTTGTCTCTCTTGAACTAGGGAACCCAGAACTGGACACGTTCCAGATGTAACCTCACTAATGCAGAGTAGAGGGAGAGCAGAACTTCCCTTGGCCTGTTGGCCACACTCCTCTTAATGCACCCCTGGAGACCGTTGGCCATCTTGGCCACAAGGGCCCATTGCTGGCTCATGGTGAACTTGTCCACCAGAACTTCCAGGTCCTTCTCAGCAGAGCTGCATAACCAGTGTTGGTTGTAAATGAACAATTTGGTGATGCCAATGCTTAACACAGTCTCCCTGTATGTGCAGGGGATGGTAGCACTTGAGGATATGGTTTCACTGTACGACTTGAGCTAAAATGTCAGCTCATCACCACTGCAAGGAGAAGGCCCTTTTTCCTAGCTGCAGATTCCCTGTCCTTTCTGTGTGCCAGGCCTTAGTTCAGTTGCTCTAAGCATAAACCAGTTCACCTCACTGAAATGGCAAGAGGCTTAGCCAACATATAAATGGTCATTTTTTGCAGATGTAGTGAGTTTAGGCAGTTTATGATGGTTCTTATGTTTGTGGTGATTAACGGGGGGGAACAGATAGTGTACTTGAGTGGAGGTGAGAGAGGGGTAGAATGAAGTATGGAGGGCAAGAGCCTTCACTTCTTAGTGAGCTGTTCATTTGAGTCCACTTTGTCCTGTTTCCCTGAATTGACGGTTTCAAAACACCTGTTTTTTTCTTTTCTGGTTCTTTTTTTCCCCTGAGTTTAAAAAACTATTTCATCCTAGTGAGTCTGCAGCAAAGTTCTTAATTCCTGTCTTCATGTCTGATCCTAAGTGATAAGTGGGGAGTAGGGGAAAAGAATTAAAATATGAAGATATAGGTTCCCAAGATAAATGATCCCTAGTAGTTCTTGTATTATCAAATGCTTTTTGAGCAGCAACAGCAACTTAGGCACAGGTTTCTGACTCCCCAGGGGATGGGCCCAACAAGCTTTGAAGCTCTTGGACCTTGACCTTCCAGACCTATTAGACTGGCTTGCTTGATTGTAAAGCCAGAGTCTGTCCCTTGAGTCCTTCTGCTCCCTTCTATAGGGCAGCATAGGCCATTTAGTTTATAGTCTAGCTCCACAAAACCCAGTTTTAATTTTTTAACATCCCCAAGAGAACTGTCTCTTAGAGAAGAAAGAAAGAAAGACATAGCACAAGCCAAAATCTAGGGGAAGGAGGAATGGGATTTCCTCTCTGCCTGTCTCCTCCTACCCCAAAGGAACCATTTTTGTGGTTTCAAATATTTTTTCTCGTAGGCAACGGAATGAAACATTGAACTGAGTTGTGGAGAGGAAGAAATACAAATATTAGGTGGTGGCAGTCAAAAAATTGTTTTCACAAAAATAAGACACTTCTTTCTCTTGTTGATGGGGTTCTTAATAGAATCACAGAATGGTCGGGGTTGGACAGGGCCTCTGGAGATATTCAAGTTCAACCCCCCTGCCAGAGCAGGAGAAAATGAGACAAAAAGTAAAAAAAACAGTGTGCTGTTTTAGATAAAGTTGAAGTCAAATATTTCAGGCTAACAAAAAGTACTTTTTTCCCATTCTTTGTTTTCAAGCACTTATTAGGAGAGCTTGAAATTGTTTGCAGAATGATTCACTCTGGATGAATTCTCAGTTTTCATTGAGATATCACATTGTTTGAAGCTTTCCAGTTTGTGGTAAAAGAAAATATGGTGTAAATGCATGTCAGTTTTCATAAGAAAAATGTAATTAAATTACCTCAATTCAAATTATTTTAAAGGCTAAGATTATTTAATTGATTAAACATTATAAAAGAATACTTAATACTACAGTCCTTATACTGATGGTGTCTCTTTCCAGCAACCAACAATCTGGATTGTAAACTGCCCAGTGGAGAAGCAGGAATCATTTGGGACAGTATATGTTTTGCTTTTCTGCTGCTGCAAAGGAGAGTCTTCATGAGTTACTACTTCCTGCATGTGGTTGCAGATATAAAAGCTTCTCAGATCCTGGCATCAAGGTAGCATAAAGTTTAAAAAAATTAAATTCAACAGCTCAAGTGTCTCGTGGCTACAGTACTTAATTGGTTACAATATGTAGTACCAAAAGAGTCCTTTAATATTGGTTTGAACAATCCATGCTGAAATCCTAATTGCAAACCCAACTCTGACAAAGTACATGAGAAAACTATTTAATTGATAATCTGATAGAAATTAAACCATCTTTCCTACCAAATACCATCTGCTGCTCTCATAGTCCTTATTAAAAGCTGGGAAACTTGAAGTGTCTTGCAGCATTCTCTCAACATAGAATCATTGAATGGTCTGGGTTGGAAGGGACCTTAAAGATCACCTGGTTCCAACCCATCTTCTAGTTCAATATTGTGAAATACAAATACTTAACCTAAACAAGATTAAATTGTGACTCAAACAATAGCGATGGTGATCCAGTGACACTTTTCAAGAGTCCCTAAGAATTTAGGAGTGATGAAGTTGCTAAAGAGAACACGTCCTTTTTAATTGTATGTTACCACACTCTGGGACAATAATGATGGCCAGTCTTGATAGTATTCCTTTGAAAAAATGTAGCTGTGGTTATCCTAAATATTATGTGGAAGAACAATTAATCTCACAGAAAACATGATTGGAATAATCATTAGAAGTAGATTTCTGAAACTGTGGGTGTTCTTACTGAATTCTTGACAAAAGAAAGGCTTTAAATCTATAGAATCATTGAATCATTTTGGTTGGAAGAGACCTTTAAGATCATGAAGTTCAATCATTAACCCAGCACTGCCAGGGCACCACTAACCCATGTCCCTCAGCACCACATCTCCATGGCTTTGAAACCCCTCCA